>LNAC01000049.1:611133-766172 GCA_002007465.1 Ailurus styani | reverse complement strand
CAACTGGGTTCTTCTTTTGGCTCTTAGGCATCTTCTACACACACACACACACACACACACACACACACACACTGTCTTAACCTCACATGGTCCCAGGTTCTGCTTGGACTGAGCACTAGGACAAAAGGAACCTCTGGCTTAGCAAAAGATTTGAAGGAGAACTTCACTGAGCCCTAAGAGAGATAGCAATCTCTTTGCAATCAACAAGCCTGGTTCCTCTGGATACTAAAATAGCAACTGTGCAGTAAGTCTGCCCCCCCCATCCCCACCTCCTTCCCTCTCTTTTTCTTCAGGACAACACAAAGAAACTCTAGGGCTGAATTGGGAAATCACAGTCTCTTTTAACAGCCTGAGAGCCTGAAAAGAAAGTTCCTGTTTGTGTGTGTGCATGTATTTGCAGCTCATCAGCCCAGGAAAGCTAATTTCTCAGCGCTGTCGCTGCCACCTTTCATTCAGCAAACTCTGTCCTTTCAGTATCATCTTACTTGTTCTGTCAACAACCCTGAGTTATGAGGGTCCGGAAATGGTGCACCCCATTTTAGGTGGGAGGAAAGAAGGTGCCTGCTCAAGGTCACCCAGGGATGGAGTGGCGAAAGGCAGAAGATGATAGTTGGCTTCCTGAGGGTTCCTGTATTGGATTTCCACTGGGAATGTAATGTATTTTCAGGGTTTGATTGCTGGACCTCAGGAGTATTTGATACTGGGATTGTTATTTTATAGTTATCTTAGCAGCCACCCTATTCCTCTATTCTGCATGCTGGGCACAGAGCTGTTGTACAGTGATCTTGGAGTGTCCAGTGGGTGGTTGTCAAGGTAGGAACAGATGGAGTGGGGAAAGAAAGATCCTCCACCCTCTGGCATGTGGTGGGGGGCAGAGATTGGATTTGTCAGGGTTGGAGTTAGGGATATGGAACGTGTGTTTATATATGGCAGCAAGTTGTTAAAGGGGAAAGAAGTAGCTGGCAAATGGAATCCCGCTCACTTGACTTTTTGAGAAAACAAAATAAGAGATGGGCCCAGGAAGATGATGACCCTGCACCCAGTTCATATCAGAGCATGGAAATAGGGTGGCCCCACTGAGGGTCCCCCAGTGCCGAGGAACCTCTTCAGCTTTCTTTTTCTTTTCTTTTTTTTTTCTAAAGATTTTATTTATTTATTTGACACAGAGAGAGAGAGAGATTACAAGTAGGCAGACAGGCAGGCAGAGAGAGAGGAGGAAGCAGGCTCCCTGCTGAGCAGGGAGCCCGATGCGGGCCTCGATCCCAGGACCCTGAGATCATGACCTGAGTCGAAAGCAGAGGCTTTAACCCACTGAGCCACCCAGGCGCCCCCTCTTCAGCTTTCTAGAGAACTAATGAGTGGTAGTGGTTCAGAACCAAGGCAAAGCTGGTTCTTGTATAACTTCTCCCTGTGGAAAAGGGGTTAGAAATGGCCCACTGTCATGTTTACTTTGCAGATAGATCCTAGGATCATTAATTAAAATTAGAAGGATCCTTAAAGGTTTTCTAGTTCCTCCCTTCAGGATTCAGATGAGAAAACTGAGCTCAGTGACATGTCCAAATGAACATGGCTTCTAAGCCACAGAATGGAGATAGAATCCAGGTTTGCTCAACTTCCATTCTACTGATCTGCACATGCCTGAGAGGAAATTCACCATGGCTGGGGGAACCTACTAGAAAGCAGTAGACTGAACAATTGCTAGAGTGCACGGAGGAGTAGGAATAATTCATGTTACCACCAGTAAGAATGGAAGGATCTAACAAATGGGGCATTTTGGGTAGAATCCTCAGAAGAGTATTTTCTCAGTAATAGAACCCAAATACCTCCAGACTAATAATTGGTATGGACCTGCCCTAATGAAGACTAAAAGCAAGTCTTAAAAGAATCAAATTGATGCTAAGTAACTTAACTATGTATGAGAGCAAAATCTAACACAAACACACATACAAAGACACACAGACACACACNGCAAAATCTAACACAAACACACATACAAAGACACACACACACACTTATAAGACATTAAAAGAAGGAAATTAAATGAATAACAGGAGAAAAATCTGTTAATAGAAGTCGTCCCAGATATTATAGAGATGATGCAGTTAGTAGACAAGAATATTAAAAAATATTATAAAAGTTATCTATATATTCAAGAAAGTATAGGAAAATACAAACATGAGGAAGCAGATATAAAGAAAGATCAAATGGAACTCTTAGAGATGAAGGACACAGTATCTGAAATGAAAAGTATACTGGATAGAATTACAGTAGACAAGATGTTACGGAAGTAAAATCAGGGAACTTGAAGAAGCATAAAAGTGATTCAAAATTAGATGCAGAAGAAAATGACTAAAAAACATAAACCTAATAATGCCAGAGACCTATGGGACAATAGTAAGTGGCCTATTTATGTATTTGGAGTCATAGAAGGAAGAGAGGATAGGGTGGGACAGAAAAATATTTCAAGAAACAACAACCAATTTCTAAAATATGACGAAAAATAGGAACCCACTGATCCAACAATTTCAACAAAATCAAAGTGGAAGAAACATAAAATCACACCAAAGCACATCATAATCAAATGATTAAAAGCCAGAGATAATCAGGAAATCACAAAAAAAGCCAAAGAAAAAAAGATATGTACAAAGGGACAAAGATAAAAACAATAGCAGAATTCTTATCACAAACTAAGCAAAAGAGAATGTAATGGAGCAACATTTTGAAGTCATGCTAAAAAAAACAAAACAAAAAACCTCTCAACCTAGAATTGTATACCTAACAGAAATATCTTTTAGCGATGAAGGTGAAACAAAAACTTTTCCAGATAAACAAAAGGTGAGAGAATATATCACAGCAGACTTTCACTAAAAATAAAATTAAATTCTACAGGCAGAAGAGATATGAAAACATGAAAATGTATACCTATGTAGGGGAATCAAGAGTTCTGTAAGTGGTAGATATATGGATAGATATAAAATAAATTGTTTCTCATTTTTGAATGCATTACATAATAATTGCCTGTTTTAAGCAAAATAGTAACAGTGTAATTTGTGGTTAGTAGTATCAGTTGAAATAAATATATGACAATAGCCAAAGAGAAGGTAGGAAAAAACAGAAGTATACTCTTGTGAAGTTCTTACTCTCTATGTGAAGAGATATAATGTTATTGGAAAGAAGACTGGGATAAATTGCCAGACTCCAGGGCAACCACTAAAAAAATAAAATGAAGAGATAATCTAATATTTATCATAAAGTGATTTCCTAAAAAATACAATTAATAAAAAAGAACAAAACTGAGAGAAAGAACAGATGGCACAAGTAGAAAGCAGATAATAGGATGGTAGATTGAAATTCAATCATAAAAATAATTGTATTAAATGTAAATAGTCTAAACATTCCAATTATAAAAGGATTGTCAGGTTGGATAAAAAAAGGGAAACCCAGCTACATGCACCTACAAGAAACCCACATTAAATATAAAGAGCAAGAGGTTAAAAGTAAAAGGATGGAAACAGATGTGCTATGCTAACACTAACAAAGAAAGTTGAGACACATCAGACTTTAAGATATGGAAAATTGCCAGTGATATAGAGGGACATTACACAATGATAAAAGAGTCATCTCACTAAGAAAACATAAAAATCCTCAATACCCAGGCTTCTAAAAATATGGCTTCAAAATATGTGTAGCAAAACTGATAGAACTGGAAGGAAAAATAGGAAACCCCACACTTAAAGTTGGAGACTTCAAAAGTCCTTCTTCAAAAATTTATAGAACTGTTAGACAAAATGTCTGTAAGGTCAAGGGGTCCTGAGCACTATTAACAAACTTGACATAAATGATAGTTATAAAGCATTCTACCCAACAAGAGCAGACTACATATTCTTGTCAAATGCACACAGAACATTCACTAATGCTCACCAGATTATATTCTGGGACATAAAGCAAATCTCAATAAATTGAAGAAGATTAAATTTATGTAAAGTATGTTTTTTGGGCACAACAGAATTAAATTAGAAATTAAATTAGAAAGAAATACATTTATAAAATTCCCCCAATATTTGGAAAATCAGTCATGTATTTTTATATAATCCCTGTTCAAATTATATGGAAAATCACAAGGAAAATTAGAAAACATTTTCAATAAGATAAAACTACCAATAACAGGAATGAGAATGGGACATTACTGCAAATCTTGCAAACATTAAAAGAACAATGAGAAAGAAACAACTTTATACCAGTCAGTTTGATAACTCAGTTGAAACGGACCAGTTCCTGGAAATATGCAAATTACCAAAGATCACCTAATAAGAAACCAGTAATCTGAGTAGCCCAATATTTATTGAGGAAATTTATTCATAGTCAAAAATCTTTCAGAACAGAACAAAAATCTTTTCCCACAAAGAAAGCTCCTGGTCCAGGTGGTCTTACTGATTAATTCCATCAAACATTTAAAGAAAAATAGTATCAAGTCTACACATACTCTTCCAGAAAATAGAAGAGGTGGGAATACTTCCCAACACATTTTTATGAGGCCAGTATTACCTGGATACCAAAACCAAAGACATTACAAGAAAAGGAAATTATATTCCACATGAATATAGGCACCATCTCCTTAACAAAATCTTAACAAATCCAGTTCCTTCAACATATAAAAACTATATCCTGACCACGTGAGGTTATCCCAGGAATATCAGGTTGGTTTAGCATTTGAAAATTAATCAGTCTAAATAAGAGAGACTATAGGATCATCACAATGCAGAAAAATATGAAATAATTATGGAGAGCTTAAAATCTGTGCAAGACCTTCACACGTAAAACTATAAGACATTGCTGAAAGGAATCAAAGACTTAACTAAATGGAGATGTATACCATCTTCATGGATCAGAATTCTTAAACCTTAGGACAAACATTTTGGTAGAAAATGGGCATAATATTTAAACAGACACTTCACCAAAGAAAATATATGAATAGCAGATGAGCACACGAAAAGATGATCAGCATTATTAGTCTTTGAGGGAAATGCAAATTAATACACAGTGAGCTACCAGTATCATTAAAATGTAAAGGGCTCACAATGTTGAGTGTTGATGAAGATGTGGAGCAATATGAACTCTCACACCTTGCTGCTGAGAATGCAAAATGGCATGGTCACTTCAGAAGGCAGTTCAGCAGTTGCTTACAATGTTAAACATTCTTTTACTCTTCTTCCAGAAATCCCACTTCTAGGTTTTTATGCTGAGAGAACTTGAAAACATACGTTCACATTAAGACTTACACTCAGATGTTCATAGCAGTTCTATTCTTGCTGGCCCCAAGTTGGACACAACCTAGATATCCATTGACAAGCGAACAGATAAACGAATTGTAGCAACTGCTCACGCTGGCATACTATTCAGCAATGAAAAGGAATGAACTTCTGGTGTAAGCAACAACATGAAGAATCTCAAAAACACTGATCTATGAAGAAATCCAGGCACAAAAGACTACATAGTTGATCATCTCATTTATATCACTTTCTGGAAAAGGCAAAACTGTGGAGCCTGAAAGCAGATCGGTGGTTGCCAGAGAGGTGGAGCAGTGGGACTGGGGGTCCCATTGTACAGGGGCTCTAACAGAGATGTAAGAGGCACAAGGTAACTTTTGATTGTGACAGAAATATTCTGTATTGCGAGTGTGGTGGTGGTAGTTGCATGCCTTTGTATATTTGCCCAAACTCACCATATTAGATAATAAAATTTGGTGAGTTTTATTGTATGTGAATTACACTTGATGAAAGCAGACTTAAAAAGTAGATACCTTCTCTGCCTGGTTGAGATTCAGAGAATTGAGGAAAGTACTAGATGACCTTCCACGGGTGGTGCAACTAGTTGTCACTTCTTATGGTGTAGAATACTGCTGTCTTCTGGGGTAGGAGGTCCTGAGGGGAAGGGGGGTGGAGCATGTAGAAGTCTAGGAGGGGTGGGTATTATTACTGCATGAGAAAGATGGTCACAAACTCATCCTCAGTGCAACTTCATCCTGAGAGGACAGCCAGTGTGTTTAAGGAAAGGAACTCCGTGCGTTTCTTAAAACTGAGTTATTCAGGGGACAGAGGGGTGGGAAGTGTGACTCGGATGCATGACACAACTCTGCCAGCTGCATTTGATATATTACTGTTCTAAGCCACCCAGTGTGTTAAGGCAGCCCAATATAGCTTGGTGCTGGCCACACCTCCCTTTCTGGCGTGACCATCCACCCTTTCCCTGTAGGAATTCTTTGCCTACAACCCTGGTGCCCAGGAAGTTATTTGTGGAATAACCTTTTGTGTGATTATTTAATGGTCAGTCTTCTCTGATTGTAAGGAAGAGACTCACAGAGAATTGCCAAGGACACACAAGGATTTACAAGGGAATGTGGGGAAGCTGGAAAACCACCCATTTAGCTGCTCAGTCACCCAGATCCTAGTTTGTCCCATACTAGGATGTACAGGGGCTCCACATATGGCCCAGAGTGTGGTCCCCTCAGGGAGCACCCTGAGCTTAAGTGATTATTCTCCATGATAGTTTCCAGAAGTGGAGTGTGATGTGTCAGTGACTTTCAGAGTGACACCCATCCACTGGGCTCAGTAGATGAATTAATACTCACAGAGTACTGAGAACCAGGCTGGCACGTAGAGAGTGCTGTGTAAGAGTTACCTCCTGACCCATCTAAGTAAGGCATGGCTTCCCTTGCATTCCAGCTTCTAGACGATAGCTTTCTATTCACACACAGCCCTGGTCCAGCTCTCAAGTTTGGTGTCTCCTTTTTATTTTATTTATTTTATTTTATTTTTTTAAAGATTTTATTTATTTATTTGACACAGAGAGAGAGAGATTACAAGTAGACAGAGAGGCAGGCAGAGAGACAGGGAGAGGAGGAAGCAGGCTCCCTGCGGAGCAGAGAGCCCGATGCGGGCCTCTATCCCAGGACCCTGAGATCATGACCTGAGCCGAAAGCAGAGGCTTTAACCCACTGAGCCACCCAGGCGCCCTGGTGTCTCCTTTTTAAACAAGCATCTTTTGCAAATGCTATGAAAAGAAAAATTGGGAAAATCCACTTGGATCCCTTTTCTTTTCTTTCCTTTTTCTAAAAAAAAAGATTTATTTAGTTATTTTAGAGGGGGAAGGGGCATAGGGAGAGGGAAAGAGAGAGAATCTTGAGCAAAACTCCCTGCTGAGTGAGGAGCTCAATGTGGGGCTCCATCTCTCACCTCTGAGGTCATGACCTGAGCTGAAATCAAGAGTCAGACACTTAACCGACTCAGCCACCCAGGCGTCCCTTGGATCCCTTTTCTTAATTAGAAACTGTGTATATGGCCAGCAGTAAAGTCTTGTTGGATTTCTCAAAACACCCACCAAAAATGAGTAAAGATAGAAAGGAAACTCTTGGATGGATGGGTGGATGGATGGGTGGATAGATGGAAGATTTTTGCCTTGACTCAGGTAAGAAAACAAAGGGAAGGGTGAATTGTGTGAAGGTGTGTACCTGGCTGGAGACAGGAAATTTTGGAGGACATAAGTATATGCTTGTGTGTCCTTTGGCCCTCTTCAAATAAGAACTATATGATAGACTTAGATTTTATAGGTTTAATATTCCCACCCAACACCGTGTGCTTTACATCTGGATAAAAGGAGCTATAAATCTCTCCAGGCAGAATGGCTGGGCCCTGCCTTTCTACCCTTCTCACTGAGATCTTACTTGGAAATACAGCTGAACAGTCAATGATGAATCATAGCATCTGTGGAACAGCCCAGATAAGGAACAATTTGCATTTTCATGTGATAATTCGCTACTCTTGGCGTTTTCAAATTACCTTTAGAGCCACATTAATTCTGTTGCCATAAACTACCACTCTGTACCCAAGTCACTGGGAGGTGGGGACTCAAGTGGCGGGTTTGTTTGGCTTTACGGGAGTGGGAAGCAGTCCCTCTCTGTAATGCAGGGCATGTGAGCCGGGCTGGCCCCTGGAGAGCGCCTTCTGTAGCAGCTCCATGGGGTAAGGTTGTAGCTTCTCAAATCTACCTTCAATTTTCATCCTCTATGTCTGCATGTTACTTAGTTAAAAATAAACTAAACACAGATCACTCCCTCTTCCTCCCCTGTCTCTGTAGTGCAGAGGAGATGCCCTACGCTACAGGTAGCTCTTGCTCCTTTTCTGTTTCAGGAAGAATATGCTGCAGGGGTGGTAAAACCCTGCAAGGCTCCTACAACAGGCTTGAGAAGGGTAGTCTGGGAGGAGCTGTCTGAGGGCTGCATGAGCTCCCTAGCCCTGCAGAGACAACCACTGTCTGCTGCTTGTCTGCCTGCTTCCCAGTGGTCACAGCTACTTCAGGAGGCACTGTGTGGCCAAGGGGACCAGTCTGTCACCAGTCACTGTGGGCTCTGGCAGAAGGCGGGCGGTGTCAAATGAAAACAGAATCAACCCTTGATCTCCTAAAGTCAGGCTCCTCTTCTGTGATACTTCTGGACAGAGATTGCACGGTTTGCTGTTTTCCGCTGCACCCGCTCATTTTCTTCT
This sequence comes from Ailurus styani, assembly GCA_002007465.1. Classification (NCBI taxonomy): domain Eukaryota; kingdom Metazoa; phylum Chordata; class Mammalia; order Carnivora; family Ailuridae; genus Ailurus; species Ailurus styani. Next base: position 757,632 of record LNAC01000049.1, on the reverse strand, counting down.
AACCTTTGCCATCTAGGAGTTTCCTAATACTCATCAGAAGCCCTTACTGCTATAGTGCAAATCCACTTCCTTGCCCAGAAGCAGAGACGAGTCGTTCTCAAACTCTTGAGTCTCTGCATTTCTTAAACAAATTCTCAGAATGCTATCAAATAAGTTAATGAGGAGCCTTGTAAAAATGAGAATAATTTCTGTCTCTCTATCCTAATTTACATTTGTCCATTTCCTGACGTTCCATTCTATTAAACTTTAATTTGCTCCCCTCTTATCCCGAGCCTTTCAGTCCCACATTGGAGATTTTGTTCACACAGACAGAGTTGACTCTCTTGGGCTCTAATGGGTTACGCTTATGGGCAGGCAAGATGCATTTTGCCCCTGAAGTGATTTCTAGATTGCCCACCCAACTGCTCGGGGCACACGGGTGTAGAGAGGCCATGTGGCATGATGGGAAAGCAGCGGAGATCATTTTGTTAAGTTCTGTTTATTTTTGTTTTTGTATTCTTTGTATCCCACTTTGCAGCAGTTGTTTTGAATGACTTTCTTCTAAGAAATCTTCCGGTCTCTGTATGTGTGAACTGAGGGGCAGGGGTCGGGGCCTGGGGCAGTCAATCCCCTTTTCCTACTTGTATCTTTAAATTATACAAAGAAAGCCTGGGAATATAGAATGCTTTTCGTTCCTTGGAAAGGAACATCAGGAAAGAAATATATTAGATTGGGTCATATAAAATTGCCATTTTTATAGGTCAAAATGGTTAAATAGCGCTGATTTCATATGGTTTGATCTTGTACAATTAGACCTCATTAATTCACACTAATTTGAGGAAGTTTGGTCTGAATTTGCTGGAGTGCAGCAAAAAGTCTGAATTATGAGATCATTTTAGAGAGATGCAGCTTCATTACATTCAAGTGCCTACAGTAACAGGAAACAGGTCAACGAAAGAAGGTTCCCTGTAAGTCCATGGAGGGATATCTTTGGTTAATAAAGACAGTTTGTAATCAATCTACAAATATGTTTTGTAAAGGGTGCTTTAATCTAAGGTATACTTGACAATGCTTGAGGAGTTTATTTGTTAAAGTAGCTTTAAATAGTTTCCTTCAAATTTACATATATGATTAGTTTGCTTACCAGATCCTTCCTTCAAAAACAGCAAGTGTATGTTGAAGTTCATGGGCTGAATCATTTCTTATTCCAAAATAGTGGATTCCAAATTAATGATGCTTGACTGCTCTATTCCTGACCTTGAGGTTGGACATTAGGTTAATGAAAATCAATGGAGACCAGCCCTCCAGAATTGGGGAGGGGAAAATATATTTGACAAAAACATATGTGACTTGAAAAATTAGGCTGGTTTTCTTGTGTGGCTCATATATTGACTCTGGAGGCAGTTTCCAAGGCAGAGTTCCAACAGTGTTTCGGATAATAGCAGCAAACTTGGAAGGAGTCAGCAACATCCCACAGAACTGCTTTGAAGAGTGACGTAATGTGAATGTACAAATTCCGACCTTTTGTGGTTTAAAAAAAATGGTCACATATGCTTATTCTCCTAGGGAAATATTTATTCCTATAAGAAATGATTTTCAAAGGTTCCCTCTAAATAATAGCAATTTCCCCACTACATTCAAGTTTATTGGCAAGCAATTTTATTCAATTTTCTGCTTACCTGAAACCCTGAGTGTGTGCACAGGCGGGTGGGAGGACGAGGGAGATGGGGCTGAGGATTGGTGACCAGCAGAAACACAGAGTGATAGATTGTTTGGTAAAATTGGAATCAGGTATAACTTTTCAGAAGTTCACCAGTGGTGTAGGGCCAAGTCCAGCCTGCTGGGATTCCTGCTCTGGCTTGTATGTCCCCTCCAATTAAAGAGGATTCTAGAGGAAAATTCCTTTCTCAGGGTGAGTGGGTGCACACCGCACTTTGCTTCTTTCTCCTGCACTGTCCTCCCTTGCTCTGAAATGTCAAACAGGACTCAAAGGAGGGGCAAATTTGATTACGTCACTGGACAGAACTGACTCAGTCAGATTCCAGTTACAGGTCTCTAAAGGTGGATATGAAATGAAAATGGGATCAGATAAAATATGAGTGGTTACTTAACAAAAGCCAAACAAAAGAGACCAATGACAGACGGCTTCTGTATCTTGATAGTTAACTCAGTTCTATGCATTTGGTCAAAAATGCATGAACCTGTGCAACCAAAAAGAGTGGTTGTACTGTGTATAAATTAAAACAACTATTTAAATGTGAAAGGAGACAAGTCCTTCCCTTGGTAACCTGCAAAGTGGACGCCCTGGTGGTGAGGTCTTCTGGGTTCCTCTCGTTGCGAGCACGGTCACAGACCAGAGCACATCATGCTTGCCTCTGCGGCTGTGTCCCTGCCGCAAGGGAGGGAGGGTTGCAATCTGTGTTCCTCTCACTTGGTGTGTGCCAGAGATGCATTGCGGCACTTGCCCCTGTATAACAAGAGCCCCACAGATGCCGCTTGAACAGAACCTTGATGTTGCATATTGCATCCTCTGATCTTGTCCTTGGCAGAGGTTCAGTCAGTCAGGCAACATTTACACTGGACACCCACTATGTGCCAGGGACACGAAGTAGTGCTGGGAATCAGGGACATAAAAACAAGATGGAGCCCCTGGGCTGGAGCTGCTCCAGCGGAGGAGCCAGATGTGTAAACAAATAATTAGAGCACTGTGTAATTAGTGCTAATGGAGGCATGTGCAAAGTGCTCTGGGGCACAGAGGAGTGACTAGCTAAGCCTCAAGTCATCACCCTCCAGCTGCTCCAAGAGAGTTAATATCACTGTTGCGCCCAGAAAGAAAGAGGCTTGGTCCAAGGAGGCACTGATGCTGTGTCATCACACAGGGACACACACATCCCACAGACACAGACACACACCTCACACATGTATCACATGCACACACCCGAGGGCCTCCCACCCTCCTGTAGGACAGCTCATGCCAGGCCTGCCCCCTCCTGGACCGTGGTGGAAACAGCCCAGGTGCTGCTTGGCTTGGTGACTGCCTGTGGCCGGCTGGGTAGCAGTTGTGGTGAATTCCTGCATCTCGCTATGATCCTTCCCGGTGCCTTTTCCTCACAGGCTGCAGGCAGCCTAGGCTGCCCAACGGTCTCCACGGCAACAGGTCTCTCCTTCCATCTTCCACAAGTGCAGGGTGCCTCTTAGGAGGATGGCGGGCCCCTGACCAGCACCCAGCCAAACCGAAGGCTCTGTGTCTTCCTCTCTGGGTTGTTTCTAGGCCTTAAATTTTGCCCGGTGTCAACAGTAGACCAGGAACACGGGAAGCTCCGCTTGTCCATGACTGACGCCCTGGCTTACTGCTGAATTTCGAGAGCTGCTGACATTAGCTGCTCAGGCTGAAGGTGGCTGAACGGGTCCTGAATGTCCTGTAGCTGCTAAGGACAAGGTGGCCACGACGAAGAGATGAGCTGGGAGCTGGTTCTGGACAAATGAGAGCATGCCGACTGCAGGGTAACCAGGACGACAAAGGGACTCATGCGAGAGGTGAACAAAGAAACTAGAGATACACAGACTGGAGAAGAGGAGCGTCACAGAGAGCCAGCTAGTCGGCCAAATCCCATACAGAAGCGGGAGCAGATGCCGTCCCTGGGGCACCCTTACTATCACTTGGACCAGTGCTGAGAAGAATAAAGGCCATGCTAATTTCTTCCGCTTCCCTTTCCTAAGCCATTCAAAGTTGGAGGGAGTTGCATTTGAGGAAGTGAGCTCCCCGTCAGATCAGATAATCAGGCAGAAGCTAGATGGTCATCAGGTGGAAATTCAGGTATAACATGAGCCTTCAGTGTCTCATGCAAACCTGACTGGCTCCTCCACTCTTCTGTGAGTAGCTGAGACACCCCATGGTCCCACTTTCTTACCTGTAAAATGAGGAATGAGGCCGTTTGCTTTATAGCCTAGTGTTCAAACCCCATTTTCTAAACCTGATTCTAACTGCACAATGCCTAACTTCATAGATTTAGGGCATTTCTTATTTTTCTGAGCATTTTCATATCCATGATATCATTACCTCTTCTCCATTCCTCTGTGAAGTAAATAGAACAGGTATGATCATAGAAGCAGGGAAGTTCAAGGGAATTTCCCAGAGGTTGTGAGTAAGTTAGCGGCAGAGCCAGTGCATAGGCAGGGGCTCAGGTCTGCCGGTCCAGCCCACTGTCCTCTCTTGCCAATGGCGTGTTCATGGGCATTTCCACCTGGGGCAGATGACACCACGGAGAGGGGTTCTCAGCAGTACTGTGTAATGTGAAGTGTGGCAGAAATAGTACATAAGTAAATTAAACATAGTTTCCAGAAATAATGAAAAAAAAAATGTCTGGCTGTCAGTTGTTGTCAACTTTGGGCTTTGCTGCTAGATAAACTCCAAGACACAAATCTGCTAACTATATCTGACACGAATACATGGGTTATGTAAAAATGATTTGTACCAGTGGATCTGGGTGGGGTATAAGTTGAATAATAAAAATGTCTAATAAATCTGAACTGGCCTTCCTTAAAACTCATAGTAGGAGGTGTTGAGAAGGGAGGGGCTGGCCACCGAGTCCTCTTGGTACTGCATCCAAGCTGAAACTTCAACAGGCATAATGTTGCCTGGAAAATTGAAACATCAAATGTCAAATAAGATCTCGCTGCTCTAATTCTTTATTCAGTCCCCTGGGGAATAACGTATCCAGTGTGACAATCCAGTAAGCTCTAACATCTTCTCCACGTGCTATTGAAAAGCCCCTTCCTCTGCCTTCTTAAAATTGTGGTGTCTGCCTCTTTTAATCAATGCAACTGAAGCAGTGAATGCAAATTGGATGCAAATTGGACAAGTCTGACCTATACAATGGATGGCAAGTTCTTCCGTGGAAAACTTTCCACGTTGGCCTAAACTTGGTGTCTAAGTGAACCACGATGATGACAACAAAACACGCAGCAGGACTCAGGTGCTCAGCAGGACTCAGACGCTCCAGGGCTCAGATGTCCTCTTATCCTTTCGCCAGCTCTTGGTGAAGTGGGAGGAAGACCACTCCACTTAGGAGCTGTAACTTGCAGTCTGAATCTTGTTCACCCGTGTGATGCTTAAGGGACAGGGAGTCAAGGGTTGAAGTAGGAGAGACTGGTAATGGAGGGATGAGGCCAAGGGTTTATTAGGTAGGTGGTTCACCTTGCCTTTTGGAGAGGCCAGAGGTATTTTGGAACAGGTGGGACTCTGGGCCAGGCTAGGATTTGGGGTGGTGGGGGTGAAGCAGGGGAGGCCACTGAGTCCTAGACATAATGCACTGAGGTGCTGTGAAGTCCTGGTCCTCTCTCAGAAATCCTGACCTCAGCATTTGTGTTGTATCTACTCACCTTAGATGCTGGAGAGGCGGGGTGGGGATGGGGGGCTAGCAGAGGGTGTGCCGCTGCTAAGAGAAGGGTGCTCTGGCTTTGCCGGACTGCCCTACTGGCCTGAGCAAAGCCCAGGAATGGCCACCTTCACTCTGCTCACCGAACCTCTGGTCTACTTCCTACTCTGAGTCCTGCCAGGATCAGCTGGTCTTCCCTGGAATCCTGACGTTGGAGAGGTTGTAGCTGCAGCTCCCCTTACAGATGGTCTTTCCGTGCCTGCCTGCCACGGCCAGGGTCTCAGCCCACAGAGGGCACGTGGGCTGTGTGGGAAAGATCCAGGGCTAAAAAATGCCTTTCTTTCATCTTCTTCCATCGGCTCTAGTTCTTAATCTGAAGCTATATGAGAAAAATCCAGCCTCTTCCCTGGCCATCTCCTTAAATACTTAAAGGTAGATGCCCCAACTCACCTGAGTCTTATCTTCTTATGGCAAGGTTTTCAGACCCCTTGCCTTGTCCTGGGTGTGGTCAGTCAGTCTTTGCTGTGTTCACAACGCGGCACACACACTGGGGCGTCCTCAAGTCTGCACTGAAAGAGGCTTCTCATCCTCAGCATGCAGGAGGTCAGAGCCCTGAGAGGAGCACATTGGTTCCAGTATATGCTCCAGCATAGAGAGTCCTGCCATGCCAGCCTTCCTGAGGAGGAGGAGGAGGAGGAGGAGGCAGGTGGAGGAGGAGGAAGGAGGAGGAGGAGGGTGGAGCCCTAAGGGGAGAACACCCATGATGACCAGAGATGGGACAGGACACCAGGACATGGCTCTCCTTTCATGTCAGTGATAGAGGCTTCTGTCTTTCCAGTTTGAGTAGCCTGAATCCTTCCCCAAATCCATGCAGGACTCAGGAAGGCACACACAGAGTCCACCGACCTCCCCCCAGCTACTCTTCCACCCAGGATATTTTGAATGGTGGGCACAGCCGTGATGACCTCACCACAGTGGCGTGAGGCTGACTCACTCAGTGTCCTCGGGCAGACTGAGCTCATCGAGAGCATGGCCAGACAATGTTGGCTGAAGGAGACTCAGATCTTTTGCTGTCATCATTGCTATAGCTTCTTGAATGGTTTTTTGGAAGCAATCCTAATCATATAGAAAAGCTCCAAGTACAGTGCAAAAAAACCCTTTCTTTTTCCTGAATGATTTCAGAGTTTGTTGCCGACATAATGCCTACCACCTATGAACACTTTATGTATCTTACAAACAAGGATATGCTCTTACATGGCTGTAAACAGTCATCAAAGGCAGGAAATAAATGGATACATCACTAAGATCCTCACACCCTGGTCAAGTTTTGCCAACTGCCCCATGGATGATCTTTATAGCAAAAGGATCCAGTCTACACCGCATTTCACTGTGGTGTCCCTACAATCTTCTTGAATCTGGAGCAGACACCCCAGTCTTAACTCTCAAGACCTTGACACTTTTGAAGACTCCAGGCCAACTGTTTTGATTAATGTCCCTCACATTGGGTTTGTCTGATGTTTTACCATGATTAAATTCAGACCATGCATCTTTGGCAGGAGTTTCATGAAGTGATGCTGTGAATGTGTATTCAGAAAGCACAATTAGCACTTCGTTAATGTGCTTGAGAGTGGGAGAATCTATAAGACGCATTGCATCTTAGCAGGGGGCATATGATTGTGATCTGTCTCAGTCCTGTTGATAGTAACTTCTATCTTTGCTGAAGGTTTGTCTGCCACCCTTCTCCAATGCAAAAGGACTCCCTTTTCCTTTGTAATAGCTGTGCCAGGAGATATTTTAAGATTAGGTAAATATCCCATTCCTTACCTAATTTCGAGCTCTTCACTTATTTAATATGAACTCGTGGTTTCATATTTTGGTCTTTTTAAAAAAATTTATTTATTTATTTGGCAGAGAGAGTGAGAGAGCACAAGCAGGCAGAGCAGTAGAGAGAGAGGGAGAAACAGGCTCCCCACTGAGCAGGGAGCCCGATGCGGGGCTCGATCCCAGGACCCTGGGATCATGACCTGAGCCGAAGGCAGTTGCTTAACCAACTGAGCCACCCAGGCGCCCCATCATATTTTGGACAACAGATTGTAACTTACTATTAGTATTTTTTTTGATACAGTGTTTTAGAACTGCCTGGTAGGAATCCTTTCAAGTTGGCTTTGTGTCCATTTCCTGAGTACTTCTTACTCTGGTGTAGTGAGGTGTCCAGGTTCGTCGTACACTGTCCTTGCTCCTGGCTGGAATCCCTCATTGCCCAAGCATCCCGGTTCCTTCTGGTGGAGAATGATACTGAGAAATGAAGATCTGGGGGCTAAGTGTGCTCATTGGTATTGGGGTGGCTCCTGGGCCCTCTTGGTGGACAGAGTAGAGAAATATCTGCCAGTATGTTTACATAGAGGTGTCTGTACTTATTATATGGCTGTATCTGTATTTATGTATTTATCTCTTACTATGCTGAAAACCGTGGGTTCACAGAGGTACCGCAAATTCCAATCTAATGCCTCAGAATTCAATATATATATATATTTATACATATATATATATTTATTTTTGCAAGCGAGAGAGAGAGTGTGCCAAGTGCACTAGCTGGGGGGAAGAGTAGAGGGAGAAGCAGGATCCCCACTGAGCAGGGAACCCAATGCGGGACTTGATCTCAGGACCCTGGGATCATGACCTAAGCTGAAGGCAGACACCCAACTGAGTGAGCCACCCAGGTGCCCTCCTTTCTCTTTATGTTTGTAGCTTCCTTCTTTAGCAGTGAAAAATCTGGCTCCTCTTGTCTCTGATGCATTTTCTTATTTGATCAGCTTCTGCACGTAATCTATCTTCCATTGCTCCCAATACCCTTTCTTGGCACAGATGCCCTGGTCATCCAGCGTGGCCTCCTAGACTCTGCCGTCCTGCCCTCCATCCTAGTTCAGAGCCCTTCCCGCTGCTCTCAGGTTCCCACACTCCAAGCTGGCTATCGCCTGTGGCCCCAGTGTGTGAGAAATCTCTCCCAGTGCTCAGGCTCCAGACCCTGAGCTGAGCTTCCCCTCGGTGGGGGCCCTCCTCTCCCCACTTGGGCTCCAGCACCCCATTCTGGGCCTCTGCATCTCCCCTCCACCCTGGCACAAGTGCCTGCTTTGCTCCCTGCCCCCATGAGTGTGTGGACTGAATAGTTCAGGAAGAGAAAGAGCAGGAGGAAGAAGAGAGACTGCGTCTTGGACTCTTAGCCCTATTACCAGGGCGTCCTTCTTGCTCTGCCCAATTGAGGAGGTCAGGATTGCTGCCTGGCAAGTGCTGGGGTTTGCAAAGGCCTGTTAGCAGGACGACCTGGACATTGGCACATTAAAGTAAAGTGCAGTGGGGACCGAGGCCACCTTTGGGTAATATGTAGATTATCCCATTCTGAGGCACATTAACGAAGTGCTAATTGTGCTTTCTGAATGCAATTTGGTGCCAGTTGCAGGAATAACTCTGGCACCTGCTTGGACTTTAGACTTGCAGATTAACTCAAATGGAAAGAGTGGCAAAACAGGGAATAATTTGTTCTCTAATAAGCCACTTGGAAGCCAACTCATTTCTACAGTTGGTGTCAGACAAGTGCAGCTCGGTGATTGGAATAGGAGGCTGTGTATCTGGTACACAGGGTTCTGTGTCTTTTCTGCCACAACTTCCTAAACAACTCACCTCCCTTTGCATCCATTGGCCTCAATTTACTTTCCACTATTGGGGCTAAGAATAATTTTATTCTGATCGGACAGACTGGTCCCCCAAAGCCCAGTTTTCTGCTTCTGTTACTTGTATTCATGTGGACAGCGCTGATAAATCTGACCAGAAGGCGGAAAGGCAGGAAAAGGGGGTCTGCATTTGTGACTAATTCTCTCAGGATGGGATTCTCCGAGTGGGGCCCCTGGACCAGCAGCACTTGCAGTCGCCTGGGAGATGGATAGAAATGCAAACCCAGACCCTCCCACCCCAGACCTACTAAACTGGTCTAGTGGTCACTGGTGACACCAAACTTCCAGATAATTCTGATACACACGGAAGTTCTAGACATGCTGGTTTTCTAGGAAATGTGGCTCAGTTCACTGGATCAGGGCCTATTGAGCATTTCTATGAAGTTACCCAGCGAATGGCTCCTGAGTGCCTGCTGTGTGCCGGGCAGCGTTCTAGGCCCTGCTGGCTGAACTATGAACAAGACAGCCATGGTTCCTGCCCTCACAGGACACGGTGTCTCATGAGTGATGCACTGAACAAGCAGACAGGTGGGATGCCAGGAATGGAAATGCAGGGGTTTGGAGGGAGAGTCGTGGAGGGTACCTGGTTTAGATGGGGTTGTTGGGAAGGTGACTCTGAGCACATGACATTTATGCAGCAGCTGTGCTCTCCAGGAAGCCATGAGAGTTGGCTGGGGGTAGGTACCAGGTAGGGTAGTTTGTGAACCCTTTCTTCTCTGCCAAGGCAGCCAGGGGAGCACAGGCACGAAGCCTGAGATGCAGGAACGCACATGTGGGCGGTCTCTCCCTTTTCCTTTCTGTGCCTTTGCCCAGAGATGGCCCTGAGGGAGGGGCAGTGCTGCCCTGTTTATCATCCAGCTGGGGTGGGGGGTGGCATCATCATCATTTTCCAGGGGCCAGATATGTGGAATATTAAAAAAGAAATCATGTGATTTGCTGACAGCACTTAATGGGTAATTCAAGGGGCCTTATTATTCCTATACATCATGCGTGGCATGTGACAGGCAGCAGAATTTCCAGGACAGAGGGGAAGCTCGAATGCCTTCAGTTTGGATTTTCCCTTCCTTTCAGAGATGATAACTGGCAGTCAAGTCCCTGCTTGGGTGGGTGGCCCCCGAGGTTTCATCAGGGCGGCTTGGTGCAGAGGTGTGTATTAGGGACATAGTGGAGAGCCTCTCTGAAGGTCAGGGCTGGCCCACTGCTCTGCTGATGGTTGAACAGCGCCGATCAGTCCAAGGTTTCTGAGAGCAGCCAGAAATAGCACTCCCAAACCTGCTGACCGCTGACCCCACGTGGGCAGGGGACAATATGTGCTTATATGCCTGGACTTGGGCCAGAGCCTCTCCTTGAGTTTTGAGATGACAGCAGATCTTCATTACCGAGCAACACTTTTCATCATGTGTGTCTGTGGGGTTCCTCTTACCCACCTGGGCAGACATTCTTACCTTTTCTTCCCCACATGGTGCCTGGAAGATGAAAGGACACGTATGAAATAACTGAATGGATGAATGGATGGGGCAGAGGAATTGCGGAGTGCCCTGAGAGTCAAGGAACAGAGGTCTGTAGTGAGGGACTGTCTGCCTCCCGGAGAGGACACCTACTCGGGCACTTATCCTGTGCTTGCTTAGGTTATTCTGCCTCATTCTATTTGGAGGTGCAGGCAATGGGTTCCCCCCCGCTGGTGGAAAGGGGATCTCAGTGGCAGAGTGAGTGGCATATGCCTCACGCTGTGGCTGGCACACATCAGGCATTCCAGGTTGTTGGGTTAATGCATTCAATCATCTTTTCTAGAAAGGTCAGGGATTATTATTTTGAATATATCAGTCTTCCTTAGTCTCTCCCTGGCTGTGTGGGTAGGGGCTGCTGGGCAAGGCAAACTGCAGGTGGGGAGCACCTTACTCACCTCCTGTCACCTCTGCAGGGAATGTCGCAGGCATTGTTATAGGGGGAAGATGGCCCAGAAAGGACCGAGGACATGAGCCCTTTCCGGGCTACCCCCATGCTTTCCCATAGTTTCTCACTTCTCGCCTTGTGGACCCTACTTCTGCACCTTGGAAGACAAGTATTGCCTTGTCTGTTTGTCTCCACCCGTGCCTCTGCCCAGGATGCCGCCAGCTTGAGGCAGTGGGGGGACTGGAGCAATCACCCTTTTTTACCTTGTGACTAGAATGTTCTGAAGATGCCTGCCATTTCTCTTAGCTGTTGGTCATTCTCACAGGGGCTAGGAAGGCCCATTTGTATATGGGGGTGAGCTGGTGTGAGATAAAAGACATATATGCACAGAATGATTCACGATAGCTAAAGGCGGAAGCAACCCGAGTATCCAGCGACGGAGGGAAGGAGGAACTGAATGGGGTGCGTGTGTACAGTGGAGGATCATTCAGCCTTAAGAAGGAAGGGAGTTCTGACACCTGCTATGGCATGGATCAGACGTGGAGACATCGCACTAAGTGACATGAGCCAGACACAGAAAGACAAATACTGTATGATCGCACTTCCAGGGGTACCTCGTGTCGTCAGGTTCACAAAGACAGAAGGACAGTTGGTGGTCTGGGGGAGGAGAAGTGGGGAGTTAGTGTTTAATGGGGGCAGAGAGTCCGTTGTGGAAGGTGAGAACCTGGAGGTGGATGAAGGGGATGGTCCCCCAGGGATGTGGGGGTACTTACTACCACTGAGCTGTGCACCTAAAGGTGGTGAAAGTGGTAAAGGTTATGTTGTGTATGTTTTACCACAATTTAAAAAAGGCTGCAGAGGAGTGAGTTGGCTTGCCGTTTGGACCATCTGGACACAGCTGCTGGGGCGGAGTTTAGGCTCCAAGATGATTCTTAGGGATTAGCACCGCAGTGGAGGGAGAGGGAGGAATTAGGGTTGGGAAGAGGAACAAGTTGAACTGAATCTATGATGTGGGTCCCCAGATGCTTGGGGACTGTCGAGTGAGAACTACTCCTGGGGACAAACAACCCAGCCTTTGGTGTCCATGCCTTGCTCAGTCCCCTTGGCTGTGACTGACCTTGGAGGAGCTTTTTCCTATGGGGGGCTCTGCTGACCCTGGAAGAGGGGCCTGGGTGACACTTTCCTGTGTCTACCACAGCTGGGAGATTGGAGGCCAGAGTCATATGCAGGATGCCGAAGGCACAAATGCCTTCATTTACCAGGCTGGTGACATGGATACTCAAGTAGGTTGGGGTGAGAGAGAAGGTCTAGAACCATCTTCTCCCAACTCTTGGTTGCTTCCATGTCCAGTTTCCTCACTGGTCTGGTGCTCAGATCCCATATTTGTCTCAGTCTCCGACCACAGGGCTGATCACGCCCGCTAGACCCACCTCATGGAATTCCATCAGGTAGCCAATGTGAAGATACCTTGAATGAGTTAAAGGAAAAAAAAATACAGTTGTTTTCACATTGAATGGGGGAGGGTACTGATAATACGGCAGAAATAAGAATTCAGAAATGAGTGGGTTTGGGTGCTGGTTCCACTGGTGGCTCACTAGGAGTCTTTGTGCAGATCATCCATCATTTTCCATGCATTTATCGAGCACATATTAAGTGCGCAGCACGCTGTGGGCTCCACTGAAGGACATGCATGGTGTCGGCCCTGGAGGATGTTCACTCTCCTGGAGGAGCAGGCCAAGCTAAATGACAGAACTGGGCGGCATCTGAGGAAAGCCCAGTGAGGGGGATGGACAGGTCTGAGGAAGACGAGGCCTTCCATTGGCCTCAGCACTTCAGAAAGCACTGCTCCTCCACAGTATGCTTCAAGGCCATGGATCATCTACTGAACAGATGTCTAATGAAAAAATCACAAGTTAGCCAAAAAGTTAACGCCCGTGTCTCTGGCCCATGTCACAAAGATGTTCAAGCCCTCAAGCTCCATGCCAGCCTCTGCATCCAGAAGGCCTGAGCTTGGACCTGTGTGCAGACTCATTCCTTTGTCACTCCAAGCTGTAACTGTCAGCAAATGGGCCTTTCTGGTCCCTTTTGACAGAATAGGAAAAGTGAACTCTCTATTTCCGTGGGCTGCAAACGGGGTGGCTGAAAACAGCAGAACTGTGTTGTCTCCCAGTTCTGGAGGCTGGAAGTCTAAAATCAAGGTATCAGCAGGGCCACACTCCCCCCAAAACCTGGAGGGGGAAATCCTTCCTTGCCTTTTCCTGGCTCCTGGCGGTGGCCATCTATCCTTGACTTTCCTTGGCTTGTAGGTGCATCAAACTGCCTTTGTCTTCCTGTCCTTTGTCCCTGTGTCTGTGTCCTCATATGGCCATCCCATCTTCTTAGAAGGACACCAGTCATATTGGACACCCTATTCCAGGATGATTCCATCCTAATTACATCTGCGATGACCCTGTTTCTAAATAAGGTCACATTCCGAGATCCTTGAGGGTTGGGACTTCAACATCTCTCTCTCTCTCTCTCTCTCTTTTTTGTGGAGAGAAGGAGAGTTGAAACTATAATAGGAAGCCAGTAAATTCATCAGCCTGGATACAGGCTAGAGAGGGGTGTCTGATGTGGGACTGTCTCTTCACGAGCATGTGCGGAGCGTATGTTAGGCCTCTGGTGGAACTGGTGGAACCAGTAAGCGCTCACTTTGCCAAACAGACACACTACTGTTTACATTTTATTCTCAAAGCTGGTTATTTAAGTAGAAGCATATGCCTTGTTTGCAACCTTAAGCACGTTTGGGGTGTTCTTTCCTTTCAGCCCAGGATGCTAAGTGCAGCAAATGCTTTACTGAGTCAACACTGACTGATCCTGGCTGAAGGCCAGAATCATGTACATTCCACCCTGGAGCAGCGAGGTCGGAATGGAAGCAGGTTTAATGGGTTTGCTCCTCCTTTTTGCCTGGTGTGGGCATTGGCTGGCGGTCGGGTCGTCAGCAGCAGAAGGGCCTAGCGACGCATGGGATCGTGTGTACGTTCACCTGTGGTGTGAGTGGTAGCTTGTCCGCATTGTGCATTCCCGCCTCCCTCCAGTCATTGGCGTGTGTGGTGTGAGGCGTCTTTGGTTTTCAAACCATCTCCAAGACAATGGAGTGTCGAAAGCCTTGTGGAGACCAGTGGGCATTCGGGGTCAAAGACAGGTACACTAATGATGGCGGCTGCGGGGAGCCGTGCTGGTCGGTTCCCTGGCCACCTTCCTTGACCCCCATGGTGACATGAGCAGACCTCTTACCTGGCTGTGTCTCCTCTCTGGAGACGCCCTCTTTTTTCCCACGAGGTGCCTTGGGTCAGGGGCACTTTCCAGAGTGGAACTTTGGGCTGCTTCATAAAGTTCTCCCCAGCCCGGTTGCTAGGTGATGATGGCGCGCGCTAGCGGGGCTGCGCCCGTGCTCGGCGGCTGGCTCACCCTCCCATCTGCAATTTAAATTCCCTGACAGGCAGAAGCAGCCAAGCTGTTCGCTTGAGATTGCAAAAAGTTAGATTGAAATACAAGGAATATCCAGTGCCTCGAGCCCTTCATAAATTTTGCTTTGATAGTAACTGGAAGAGAGACGGAGAGAGAGAGAAAGAGAGAAGGAGCCAGAGAGAAAGCTTGGCCATTCAGACCTACACGGTCGATTTGCATGTGACCAGTGTGCCATTCCTGCCTCTGCCCTGCTGCGTGCCTGCTGTCAGCTCCCTCTCGTGTCCTGCTGATGTTCTTCACGGCTCTCTCCATACATCTCCCTTAGCCCACCCTGGGGGAAGCGAGCTTCTCGGAGCATCTCTTTGGCCTTTCCCATGGCCGTCCGGACAAGAAGAAACAGGGATGTAGCCACTGACTAGTCAACCGGACCGCACAGGCCCCACTGTAGCCCTGTTCCCATGCCCCCCCTCCTGGACTCGTCTGCACCCCCAAGGGACCGCGGTGACAGCGACAGCAGCTGTATTCTCCAGTTTGCTGGGGCCTGAGCTGGAGTGCCTGGGGGCACCTGAGGCTGCCTCTGCCCCAGCAGGAGCCCCAGGGGAAACCACACCCCCTCAGTTTACTGTAGCTGATTTGGAGCTAGGGCGACAGGGAGTCCGGCAGCAGAATTTGCAGTTTTCCAGCTCAGATCCGTGAGGCAGAAGAATCAGACACACAAAAGGAGCTTGCAGAACCTGCCTTTCCTGAGAGTCGATTGTGCGTCTAGTCCTCTCTGTCAATCTCTCTCCTCTGCCTGTGCGCCCCCTTGGGGCCTGCCCTTTTAGCCTCAGGGTTGTTTTTTTTTTTTTTTTTTTTCTTTAAAATCGTTTTTTAGTCCTTTTTCTCCCTATTCACTGAAAACTGTCTTTGAGTCCTCTGGTATCCCAGCTTCTGTCAACAGGACGGGCTGACACAGCTGGACTCTGGGACCTAAGGCAGACAGCCATGAGCAAAACAGTCATCATGCGCACTGCATGCCACCCTTAGGCAACGTCTAGTGGTGTGTGGAAACCAAGATGGCGGCCTTCAGGGAATCATCCACAGTTCCCACCCTCTGGTAGCTTTCAGTCAAACTACATTTTTTGTATCTGATGTGCTGTAAGATTAGGACCCTTATGAGACAGAACTACAATATTTTGGGTGTTGAGGGGAGTTAAGAGTGGAATGAAACTGCTTGAATGCCTGCTGGGATTGTGATAATAAGAAACCTGAAGGTAACAAATGTTGGTGAGGATGTGGGGAAATTGGAATCCTTGCGCATTCCTGATGAGAATATGAGATGGTTCGGCGCCTGGGAAGAATGGTTTGGCAGTTCTTCAAAAAGTTATACAGAGAACTACTGTATGACCCAGCATTCTGCTCCTAGGTGATACCCCAGGGAATGGGAAACAGATATTTGTGTGTCTGTGTTTGCAGCAACACTGTTCACAAGAGCCAAGAGGTAGAAACAACCCACTGCCCACCAACAGATGGATGGAAAAGGAAAATGTGGCATATATGTATCACGGAATATTATTCAGCCATAAAAAGAATGAACATTTGATATTTGCTCCAACATGAATGGACCTGGAAAAAATTATGCTCGGTGAAATAAGCCTGGCACAGAATGATACACGCTACATGATTCCACTTGTATGAAGCATCTAGAATAGACAAATTTGTAGAGAAAGTGGAATAGTGGTTACAGGAGATGGGGGTCAGGAGAATGGTTATAAAGTTTATACTAGGGATGATGACAGACTTCTGCATATAGGTAGTGGAAAACATGGAATGTACTTCATGCCACCAGATCATACACTCACAAATAGTTAAAATGATAAGTATCATGTTCCGTGTATTTTGCTACAAGAAAAGAAGGGGGTGAAATGAAGCAGCGAGTCTGGTGGGGATGTGTGAGGAGGCAATTCTTAGTGTGATGAGGTGCGAGGGAGGGAGAAGGAGATGACCATCAGAATGTCACTGCAAAAGGGCACAGGCCTTGCTAGCTTGGAGGGCAGAGGGACACTAAGTTGGGAGATGAAGCCCGGAGCCCTGAGTGTGAGTGGGGTTGGGCGGGGTTGGAAGAGGGGGCGTGGTTGAGAAGGTTAGAACATTGGAGGTGAGTGGGGTCCTCCGAGTGCTTCGATAACTACTCTTATTTTACAGATGACAAAACCAAGGCAAGTCTGGTCATCCTGCGGGGACTTAGATTTAGGCCAGATGATGTCCCTCCCAGCCCCCTCTGATACTGGAGACGGTTTCAAGTGACCGTCAAGGGAGGTGTGCATAGGGGAAGCTGGAGGAGCCAGCCAATCACGAAGGGACTGCCTGGTGGGAGAGGGCTCAGTGTAACTAAAAGGCCGCCCAAGGCTTGAGGGGGAATTTAGGAGGGTCTCGGCATGTTTCTGTCCTGCCTGTCTTGTTTCCATCTCCTGCCACCTCCCGAGTGCAGTCCAGGGCATCACCCCCCACAGCCCTCCCACGCTGGTTGAACCTTGGAGACCTGCTGCCTTGGGGTCTTCTGTCCTCGGGACCAGAGCAGGGAGAGAAGTAGCCTGGGGCGGCTCACCGAACAGCTTGAATCCAAGGATGAGGTACTCCGTCCAGATCTGAGGGGGTCTGGGAAGCTTTGTGGGGGGCAGATGGTGTTCTCAGAGCAACAGGTGGAAGACAGGACTTTCAGTGTCCATTATGGCACTGGAGTTGGAATCATAGCTGGATTTTCTCTCTCTCTCTCTCCTGGTGTCCGACCAGGATGCACGTCTGCTTGCCTTTGCTCTCTCTCCCCGCCCCCACCTCGTCTCTCGTGCCCTCCCTACGGGAAGCCCTGGGCAGTGCTGTCTGAGGCAGGTGGCCGTGGATCAATTCCAGTCATGTTCAAAGCAAATAGCCCTGTTTTCTCAGGTAAGCCAGATGAGCTTCCCTCCACCATTTGATCTTTATGCTGCTCATGCGTCTCATGGTTACAAATAGATCAACCTTCCCATGCTGACTGCAGCACTGGGACATTACAGTAATGTGCCCATTCAAATCAAGTGGATGCAAAGATTGCTACAGCAGCTTTTCGCCACGGAACATTTAGCCTTCAATAATAGCATTTTGGGTCCCTCTGGAACCTTCCTCTGCAGATGCACCTGGGATACCTCTCTCCCTCTCCGCACCACAGCCCTGGGTGCTATGAAGGTACAAAGTTCATCCTCGTTTTTGTTGATGAGGAAACTGAAATTCAAATAAAGGAACGTCATGCAGAAAATAAGATATGTCATAATAAGATATGACAGTGATCACGCCAGTAATGATAACAGTAATAATTTGTGCGCCCTTACTAGACACTGCTTGCTGACGAGACCGTTTACCTGCATCGAGGCAGGTGTAATGGCTCCAGTGTATGGATGAGGTCAGTGAAGGTTCAGCTACTAGGCCAGGCACAAGGGATAGAAGAAATTCCACCTTGCAGCTAGTTCTTGCTGAAGCCCATGCTCTTGACCTCTGTGGCAGGTGAAGCCAACTCAGGGTTGGCCCCAGGAAAATTCTAAACTCAGAGAAAGCTGTCCTTTCCCTCCTTCCTTGACCCCATGGCCCTACCCTCAGGCCCTTGTGCTGTCCCCAGGACCTTGACCCTGCTTCTTCCTGCCTTTCTTGAGCAGCATTCCCCTCCCCTAGTCCTTCTAGATTCTCTGGAGCCAGCTCGGGGCAATGTCCCTGGCTCCCAGCCCTGCTTGCCAGGAGACCGATGCCTGAGGGATCACCTGGTTTTCATTGACTGTGTTGTCCCCCCTCCCCCTCCCACAAAAAGCATTTTATTTATATAACCTTAAGAATGCCTTGCCTTAAAGTGGGAATCTGGTGATACTGTCAGGAGCTAAGATGGATTCATCCATTGACGTTCCAGCATTGGAGTCCAGGGCAGGGAAGAATCACAGGGAAGACGGCCTTGGCTCTGTCCACACCTTCCTACCACGGCTGCCATTCTTGGGAGGGAAAACCGAGCAGGGTGACAGAGTCACCATGAGTTAATGCTGCAGCATACCTTTATGTAACTGAATTTCTAAGGACGGAGCTCTGAGTTGTGGGACAGGGATTATAAGGCCCATTTGGCAGATAAGCAAACAGGCATAAAGATAAGTAGTAACTAGTACTAACAGATCTCACATTTCCTAGTCCCATACTCTTCCTGCGGATACATGATGCTTTGGCCCAGGCGTAAAGTTGCCGAAGTGAACATTTTTTAACTTTTGGGCTGGTAAAGTGACAGTAAAATTTTCACAGGTGTTGTGGCTCCTTATTTGACCATTCACTTCATTGGCACAGTTCAGTCTCTGAACCGAGAGGAGCTTCTGGAAATACATAGAGAGGACAAAGGGGAGAGGGGGCCAGGGCTTTGACCTTTGCCTTAAATTCCAAATGAAAGGATTCTCCCCTGAAGAATTAAGGTAGTCCCTATTCTTTCTCCTCCCAGATTCCTGCACCCTCCCCAGTTGAGTCCTTAGAGGAGAGATTCAGCTAAGACACCTAGGAAAAGGAAGGGCTCCTGGTTCCATTTCTATCGACCCTTTTCTGTAAGTCCTTTCTCTGGCAGGATGCAGGCCAGGTGCTTGATTTTCAAAGGACAATCACTGAACCCCAGCTGGAGCCCTGCAATTCTTCATGCTAACAGCAGAGGGCGCTCCTGACTTTGGAGAAGAATCCTATCCCCACTGCAGCCCCTTGGTCAGCTTGGCTTTTTAGGGGCTGGGTGCAGGAGACAGGGGAGAGCAGTGGTGTGTGTGTGTGTGTGTATGTGTGTGTGTGTGTGTGTATGTGTGGCTGGCTGGGTGCAGGAGTCAGGGGAGAGCACTAGTGTGTGTGTGTGGGGGGGCTGGATGGGTGCAGGAGACGGGAGAGCAATGCTGTGTATGTGTGTGTCTGGGTGCAAGAGACAGGGGAGAGCAATGGGTGTGTGTGTGTGTCGGGAGGAATCCTGGGCAGATTGAAAAGCCTGTGTGTGTGTGTGTGTGTGTGTGTGTGTGTGTGTGTCAGGAGGAATCCTAGGCAGACTGAAAAGCCTGGCCACACCTGTGTGTCCCTGCCTCCTCCATGTGTCTCTGACATCTGCTCCATCTCCAGTGAAGCAGAGGAATGGTAGTGTGTGGTGGAAAGAGGAGAGACAGCTGAGCTGGGCTTGTGGAGACACTGCTGGCAATGTGGGTGAGTCATCTTGAATAGTGTCTTTATCTGCAAGCAGGTCAAACTGATGGTCTTGCCTAGCAGTGCTCTCATGGGAATCTCATAATGCCCAACTCTAAGTGGGAGAAAGGATGGGAAGGGTTTGCAAACAGAAGGATGCTCTAGAAATGCAAAACATTGACTGGACCTATTTGTGTGACCTTGGGCACGTCATCGAGCCTCTATGTGCTGAGTTCCTGCCCAACATGAGGGATTAGGGTAGAGGGCCATTTATTCAACCCCTTGTAGGGCTAAAAGCTGGTTTTCTGTGCCTGCATCTCCTCATTTCTTTCTGTGGGTTATGTTGATGCGGGCACTCTGATGGCCACATGTCTGAGCTGGGGGGATGTTGCAGATCAAGGCTGCCCCTGTTAAGTCGAACAAGAGGTCCAATGGCAGCAGGATTGATGCTCCTGTGCTTCAGCTCCCACTCCTTCCTGCCCACCAGAGAAAGGATCCCTACAAAGTCCTTAAATCCTGGAGAGCAGTTAGTTGACTGCTAGCCAAGGTTGGATGCTAGACTCATTTCACTCACTGGTGACACTCATGGGCCACACTCACTTTTCCAGATGCTCTGATGTGGGTGGGGCTTGATTTGGGAGTTGGGAAGAGCCCCTGAGATGGTTTCCTTCTACCCAGGACAGAGTTGTGGAAAAGCCTGGGGAAACCCAGGCTCTGTTTTTGGCCCTCTTTTACCTTCCCTGGGAATATGGGAGAAATCTCTCAGCAACTCCAAGCCTTAGTTGGCTTACCTGTGAGGTGAAAGGCTGGAGATGCTTTCTGTGGCCCCCTTCCATTCTCATGTTCGTGCCATGTAGACCCTTGTCAAGCGTGTCTAACATCTGGCTCTTTGGAGAAGGGAAAATGGAGGAGGAGGAGGCTGGGAAGGAAGAGACAGTTTAGGAGGGGGGCAGATGAGCAAGAATGCACTGGAACTAGTTTGCACCTGCTTGGAAGTGGAGGGCTGACCTTTAAAGACTTGACCTCCCCGTGCCCCAAGTCTTGAGGCTGTTGCGGGGTGGGTGCTGAGGGAGGGGGGTTCTGTACTTTTAAGAAAGTGTATCTTGGTGTGTGTGGTGTTCCTTTTCTCTTAGGAAAGCTCCCAGGAGCTGGGTTCTTGGGCAGATACCAAAACTATCTGATCTCACATCTACGAAGAGCACGTATCACCTTGCAATCTGAATGTCCTGTCTGTCCATTTATTTGGACAGAATATGGCATCTGAAGACACTCAGAAACTGAAAATAGAGCACATCCAGCTTCAGAGGCCAAGCTATGTGCGATGCACAAACATACACGCAACAAAAAATGCAAGTACAATGACACTCGCTTGTCAATAAACACGTATTCAACCCCGGCACATACAAGGACGCACTCCTGAAGTCATGCCCATGCACGAGCCAATACACCTGCTGTGAGCAAAAGATCACATGGAGCCCCAAGGCAAAGAACCGTTTACCTGAAGAAGCATTGCTTACAAGATATTAATAAAATACGTAGGCAGATTTTAACTTTAAAAACTCTGGAGAAGGAGAGGCAGAAGGGCGAGGCAAAGGGGCTGATGGGAATGGGTAAAGGCAGGCCTAATCATAAAGCACTTAGCCCACACGTCTGGGCTTTGGTGTAAGCACCATATTTCATGATACATTCAACCTGATTTTCCAACTCATTGAAAACATTCGCCAGCTGCTGCTGAGTGACTCCGTTTATTGTATACATGAGCTTGCTCGAGCAGAGCCCCCTGGAAGAAAGGCCCCAGGGAGAGCTCCAGATGAAAAGTGAGCAGACAACTTCAGGGCTGGATGTTTTGGTTGGGGGAGAGGTGGTGGTGGGGAGAACACAGAGAACATACCCTGGAGTGTGAGGCAGACTAGGTGGGAAGGTTGGGGTTCTGGAAACTTCTGTGAGCGTATCCTGTATAGGAACTCTTTTAGTGGTCAGTGTGAACCTCCTTCTTGCATCATGCAACGCACATGCATGCAGTCAAGTGAAATGACATACAAGGATTTATAGCATCTCTTAGGAAAGCTCCCAGGAACTGGGTTCTTGGGCAGATACCAAAACTATCTGATCTCACATCTACGAAGAGCACATATCACCTTGCAAGGGTCCCCATCTGTCTTAAGCATCGTCTCTTTGGGTCTGCCATGATTTCCTCTCCTTTCTTCTCCCAACCACCGCCACGCAGGGTCCCTGGTCATGGAAACTTCCCCTCCTGTTCTTTCCTTGTCCCCCTGTGCCTCTGATGGAAGTTCCAAGAAGGAAGAGGGCACTCTCATATGGGCACATCCATGTGAATGGATGAGTGACTCTGGCATGTTGGAACACTAGATAGGACTCTTCAGAGGGACTGACACTGAGCCATGAAGTTAGGACAGAAAGTAGGTAAGAATTTGCAGGAAGGTGGAGGCAGTTCTGGACAAGGCAGGAGGGGGACGTGGTTAGCCACGGGTCATAGACACTGACCCCCTCAGCCAATGTAGCCTGTTCATACTATAGCTGACAATCAGCTTTTGGTCTGGGTTGAAAGTTTAGCAAGTCCTCCAAATTGCCTAGAGCCAGATGGGACCTGCGCCCTTCCACCCCACTATCAGAGACCCCTTCAACCTTGCCTTTAAATCCAAAGCTGGGCCCTGCTTTGCTCTTTGCAAGACTCAGCCCTTCCTATTAAGATGGGCTTCCCCTAGTCTAGCCAGGGAATCTGGCCCTTACATAGCTCTGTGAGAACCCACGCATCAGAACTCATCTGTATTAATCAGATTATGTGGCTGTGGATCAGCCAGATGGAGTGGAGGAGGCCTGGCTCCCCCACGGGGCATCTGCTGCCAGCATCTCCTACTGCGAGCACCCAGAGCTCACTTCGTCATTTGGTCTCTGGCGTGTCTCCATCAGGTGGGAGGTGGGGAAGATGGGTTCCTCTCACCGGCCTGGGCTGGGGAGGAGACTTGGCCCGCAGCCCCATGGTGAGTCAGAGAAGGCCGAGCTTGAACCTCTGCATCCCCACTTCAAGGACCGTTGGGTGACCTCCCAGGATGCTCAGTTCCGGTGGCTCTGCTGTGAATTATTGTTATTAACATTTACATAGTGCTTGCACACTCAGTTGGAATGTCCTCAAATATTCTAATAAATGACTGTGGAGGACAGTGTCTGTAGAATTGCAAAGATTTGACCCTCCAAACTATAGAGGACAGCTAACAGACAGACCTGTTAGATGTTGACATAAAGGCCAAGGTCCAGAAGTGAAACTGAAGCTTGGTCATCCTGCCAATTAATAGCAGAATCCTTTTCCATAACATATACCTTCTAGAAAGTCCCTGATCTCTGTGGTGTAGTATTTCCCTAGTTTTTACGGCTACTTCACTAGGTAGCCTCCATGCCAATTTCCTTTGGGAAAAAATATATCAAACGTCCCCACAGTGCTGCGCCCACCTCTGAAGGTCATTTTGAGCATTGCTGATTGTCTAGACTCTAGGCTGGGGAGGAGGCTAGCTGGGCTTAGCAAGACCCTTAACACGCCTGGACCTGACCCTAAAGAATGAAAATAAAAAGATATGGAGAGGTTTTTCTGCCCCCTTGGGGGGTAGTCTTCCAGAACCACAACCCACTGTGTACTTGCTGAGAAGTCATTGTCCTCACGGTGCTGGGCAGTTAGTACCAGGCTACATACAGCAGTAAGACTTAAGTTAGATCTAAGGAAGGACTTGCAGTGATCACTACTGAGAGAATAAAAACTGATCTGTGCCTAAATATTTTTTTTTAAACTTCACTTGAAAGCTTATAGTGTGAGGGAAGCATGGAATCATTTTGGTGCATATTTTAAATAAAGGCTTAGGGATACTGAATATTTTATTATCCTGTTAACATTTTTAGCAGTCCATCTTCTGCTTTCCAGGGTGGTACTGAGGTATGATTTCTATGGAACACTGCCCCCCATTCTCCGCACTTCCTAACACATGTACCTGGAGCCTGGCAGGCCTGGGCGATGGCAGTGGGAGGAGCTCAGTGACCTTGGCGACTGTCCTTGGGTGCAGGGACCAGGTTCTCTGAATCCTCCCTGAGCCTCTGTCCCTGGCAGGGCCCCCTTGCTGCCCTTACCAGGCAGGTTGCCCAGTGTGAGTAAGTTCTGGAGGATTGACCTAATTTCCAGAGCCTGAAGGGCGACAGAGGCCCCAGCCAGAACTCCTGTAAGTGGGTGATAAACAGTGTGTGATCTCCATAGGAGAACAGGCCCCCCGAGCCCCTCCTGTCTCTCAAGGAGGGGGCTCCCCGAGCCTTACACTTTGGTGGCTCCCGAAGGGGTGTCTCTCTTTCCATCTCCCTGTAGTTCTGACCACGCAGCCAGACTCCTGGCGTCTCCTGATGGACCTCACAGCAGAAGGGAGACGTGGCGAGGGGTCTGGGCCAAGCCGGGGTGGGGGAGGGCTGAAGGCTGTACTTGGTCCCCAGAGTTGAACTTGGAAGGGCCGCCAGCCCTAGGAGTCACAGTCTCCTCTCTCTCTCTCACACAGACACACAGACACACAGACACAGACACACACACACACACTCATTCCCTATCTGAGGTAGCTGTGACACCCAGTTATTAGGGAAACTGAAGCTTAGAGAGGTAAAATAATTTGCCCAAGTTTGCTTAGCTAATAAATGGACAAAGCCAGAATTGAAACCCCTTTGTACGGGTTTTTCAAATCAAGTTTTCTTTCCCTTCCTCTGGTGCTCTTCCAAATGTAAGAAGCATTAGAATCACTTGGGGGATCTTGTTAAAATGCAGGTTCTGATTCCATAGGTCTAGGGTGTGGTCAGAGATTCTGTATTTCTAATAAGTTCCCAAGTAATGCCAATGCTGCTCCCGGTGGAACACGTTAAGAAGCTCGGGTACAGGCAAATACCTCAAAGGGGCCAACCCTGGGGAGCAATGCCTGTAAATGGGAGGCTGAGATGATTCTGGAAAATAGGGAGACGTAAATGCCAAGACTAGCTCAGACCTCAGGGGAGGCAGAGAGGTCAGGGGTGGGAGGAAAGAGCAGCAGGTGTGCAGTCTGCCCGCCACCCTCCTGGACACGTCCTGCTCTGAACTTTGTGCTGGCTGGGTTTCCTGACATGGGTACAAGTTATGTTTGTCTCAGTGGACACCTGGAGTCAGGAGGGGTACAACATCTGTCAAATTTCATTTCTGGTCCAAAATTCTTAACTTGCCAGCTTGTTCATTCATCGCGTGACTCAGACCTTCTGGCAGATTGACTTTCCCCAAAATGGCTGCAACAGTATCTCCCATCCCAGGTGCCATTCTTACAGTGGAACTTTCCAGCTAGAGCTGGAGGCCTGTATTCCTTCCTCATGAATCTGAGCCGATGTGTGATTACAGCTGAGGTGATGCTATGTGACTCTCGAGGCCAGGTCATAAAAGGCAGCACATCTCCCACCTGGCTCCCTTGGGACCCTTGCTGTTGGAACTGGGCCACTGTGCTGTGAGGGGTCCCAGGCGGTCCCTGCAGAGGCCGTGTGTAGGTAGGCGTTCTGGCCCTTGCAGGTGAGGCCTGGCCGACAGCCACACGTGTGAGTGAACAGGTCCCCAGTGATCCCAGTGTCCGGTCACCGAGCCCCTCCGCTCTTAGACTCTTCTGGCTGAGGCCTTAGATCTTGCTGCACATTTCTTGAATCCCTGACCAACAGAAACTTTGAACATGATAAAGTGGTTGTTTTTGGACGCAGCCATGGTTACCAGAATGGGCCCCCAAGTAGGGGCTGCCTGAGGACTGGTGGGTGACAAGATTCAGGGGACAGTAGGGAAGTGGCTCGACCTAGATCCGTGCAGCATTCTACACTGTAAAGCTGCTTTTCCACTCTACGGACCTCTCAGCAATTCTCATTTCCTAGGTGGGAAAACCCTGTTTGCAGATAGTCTTCATGCCAAGGCTCATGGAAATTATATACTTGCTTAAGGCCATGTAGAGGCTGAGGTGGCTCTAGGATGACCCTCAGACCTGACTCCAGAACCAGAACTCTTTCCATGAAACCAGTACCGCCTCAGTCAGCCCTTGACAAATAAAATGTCTCTGCCCGGCATGGGGCCACAGCTGGCAGAGACCTTCCCTCGTGGGATTAGTTTGAGTTTTGTGCCTTTAAGTACCCATCATGGGAGAAGAAAAATCTTGAATGTTGTTAATAAATGGAGTCAGAGGAAAGCACTAGAACAGGGCAGGTGTTATTTATCAAACGTGTGGAATAAGTTAATCAAGAAAAATCAATCCTGGGCGGGTGAGTGAAAGTGTGGCCCCCTCGATCTCTAGGATTTGAAGGTAACTAGACTAGTGAGTGGCTTTGGGGGTCTTGGAGCCTCCTTGGCAGCAGGTGCTTTTTCCATCTGCTCTGTATCTGCCCGGAGGGAAGCAGCTCCCATGGGAGGGGGAGGGGGCGGTCGTGGTGGGCAGTGCTGTGGGAGGGGTTTTACCTGGACTGCCCTCCCTGTAGGAACCCCGTTGTCACATTCCTGTTGGGATGGGACGGAAGTAGTCCCCTTCCCCTTGAGTCAGAGAAAGGGAGATTCTTCTCTTTCTGTATTCCATCTTTGGGTTTTTGGTGAGATGAGGCTCTTTTGTCTTCCCAAAGCTTTTCGAGCTCAGACCTTCCAGATATCAGAGACAGCATTTTAAAGGATGTGCTAGTTCTGCAGCTCATCTTGATAAGGCTGCAGGACCCGATTATTTGATAGAACACTAACCAGGGTGTTGCTGTGAAGGCATTTTGTAAATGTGGTCACTATCTAAACTTAACTGACTTACGTAAATTACCTTCTGTAGTGTGGGTGGGTCTCATCCAATCAGTTGAAGATGTTAAGGGTAAAAACGGGTTTCCCTGAGAAGAAGAAATTCTGCCTCAAGATGGCAGCATCAAATTCTGCCTGAGTTTGCAGCCTGCTTTATAGATTTTCTGCTTACTGGGCCCATAGTGACATGGGCCCGTTCTTAAACGCACTCACACACACACATCTCCTGTTGGTTCTGTTTCTCTGGCGAACACTGCCCCATACAGATGCTAGCCTGAGTGCACCATGTTGTCCAACATTTTTTATTCTCTGTGATGACAGTTCTGATCCCCAGGCTCAAGTGGGGGTGATGACTGTGGTGGTGGAGTGGGTGGAAGGTGAGGCTGACATGAGATGCACACGCATGTTTTATGAACCGTGTTGTGTGTGCGCTATTCCCTGCGGGTCACGAGGAGGGCATGGTGTGGGAAGAGCACCCAGCAGAGGATCAGGCTGGTGCCAAGGCCTTGGTTCTATGACTGACTATTGCTCTTTGTAACATGGAGAGAACTCCAGAAGGATTAGGGCAATTAAATAAGGTTATGGACAGAGAAGGGCAAGTCCCATATGATATCACTTGTATGTGGAATCTTTAAAAAAAATTGCCAATTTCATAGAAACAGAGTAGAATTATGGTTGCCAAGGATTAGGGGGAGGGTAGGAAATGGGTGATATAGGTCAAAGGGTAGAAACTTACAGGTTATAAGTAGAAGTTCTGTGATCTAATGTAGAGCCTGGTGACTACAGTGAGTAGTATGGTATTGTACACCTGTGAAACTTGCTGAGGGTAGATCTTAAGCCTTGTCGTGTCTCTCTCTCTCTCTCTCTCACACACATGCACACATGTTAACTATGTGAGGTGACAGATGTGTTAATTATCTTGATCTTGGTAATCGCTCCCTAACGCATATATAGATCAAATCATCCCATTGTAAGCATGGAATATTTATAATTATGTTTGTCAGTTATTCCTCAGTAAAGTTAAAACAATTTTTTAAAGGAAAAGAAAGAAAACAGGTAATGGAAGTCAAAGGATTTTTGTAAAACAATATACACATGTAATTTGGTACCTCTTAATTTTTTAAATACCACATGCAGTCCACAAATTTATCTTAAGTAATTATTGTTTGGAGAGAGTATGTCCAAGGGTGGACATGGGCTTGGTTCTCCTTCTCCTGAATGATAGTTCTTCCGAGTTCAAGCCAGAAGAGAAACAACTGGGGGCCATTTGTCAAAATGGTTAAATATTTTATTTATTTTAAAGGTTTTATTTATTTTAGAGAGAGAGAGAGAGAGCAGGGGGAGGAGCAGAGGGAGAGGGACAAGCACACTTCATGCTGAGCATGGAACCCCATGTGGGGCTCCATCTCAGGGCCCTGAGATCATGACCTGAGCTGAAATCTAGAGTCAGACACTCATTGACTGAGCCCCCCAGGCCCCCCACAGTTAAATACTTTAAATGAGGTGTATCGGGGATGCAGATGTGAAGCTACTGAACTTATCATAGGCAACACTGGGAAGTACACACCCCGCTGGACGGAGCTTTGGCCAGGCTTTCGGGCTGGGGCAGTCAAAGGGAGGAGGGGCGGAGCTAGCTCCCTGGCATTCCTGTCTCTGCTTGCTTCATTTACCTTGCTTACCTTGACTTTTCAGAGTCAGCGATCCTGAAGATTTGGAGGCTAGGGCTCAGGAGAATACCCCTGGACAGTGACCTGTCGGTACCTGTAGCAGGGCTGAGGATTGTACTGGGAGGAAGGGGAAGGGTCCACATCAAGCATCCTATAAGCATGAGCTGAGATGCTTATAGGATGTTTCCGTGGGCAAACAGAGTGGTGTGCAGAGTGCCCGGGGCCTCAAATCCCTTGCAGGCCTTTAGGACCATATGACATACCCATCTGCTTCTTTAACTCCTTGCTTGCATGTCTCTTACCCTAGGCTATGAGTTTTATGTGGTCAGAGGCCAAAGTGATCTGTATCCTGGCACATGTTTAATGAATAAGTCAATGAAGTGCTAAGGATGCTCAATCCACTGGCCGTCATTTTCTGTGGTTATATCCTTGTTTGCACCATTCCAGGGGCCCCATAGTGAGGCAGAGAGAGAAGAGGAGGAGAGGGAAAGAATGGGGAGATAATTAAAGAAATAAGGACAATAATTCCTATCCTTCAGGGATTTGCAATTTCCATTGAAGAAGTCAAATATACGCCTACAATGCTAACCGTTTGCTCCTCTAAAACATAATGAGCTTCATCCTGCAGTATCTCATGGTTGAAGCATCCGCAGCGGGCCTGGGAACAAGCCTGAGGCAGTCCTTGGAAGAACAAACCCGGTGGGGCAAGGGCATTGGGAGACCAGGTCCATTCTGGATGAACTTGAGTTGGGGTCCCTCAGGGCTCAATCTGGAGGGAGTGGGATTGGAGAGGGCCTCCATGCGGGCCCTGGCCCTTCTCTAAGCTTTGGGTATACTGGCAAAATGGTAAGATGCCATCTCTGTGTCCAGCTAAGATTGATGTCTCTTCCTGCCCATCTTAAGCTGTCAGGGACCCTCTTCCTTAGAGCACATTCAGGCGGCACAGTCTTGCATTAATTTAGAGCTAATTGTCAGGTAATGAATTCTATTTGGCTCACCATATTGAAATCCCTTCTGCTCCCAGCTGAACACCAGTAAATCATTTGCATCACAAATCTCTTTGCTGGATGCTCAGCTTGGCCAAGCTGTTGCTCAGGCCCTCTCCTGGCTCCCCACATTCCTGGATCTTTGAGAGCAACTGAAAATCATCACACCTCCATGTTCAACATGCAAAGCCGGACCCACCCAAATGGAGTTTGGGTGTATATTTTTGAAAAGTCTAGAACAGTGGTTCTCAAAATGGGGTCCCCTGAACCAGCAGCATCCGCATCCTGGTAATTCATTAGACATGCAAGTTTTCGAGCTCCTTCTCCCAAACTAACTGAATCAGAAGCTGGGGTGGGGCCGAACAGTCTGTGGTTTAAGAAGCTCTCTGGTGATTCTGATGCACAATCAAATTTGAGGACCACTAGTTTCCCTAGAACATTCCCTAGGTCCACCAGCATGTCCATGAAAGAATTCTTCTCAATTCGCTTTAACTCTCTGCAAAGTCAGCTTCCCATTCTAGATTTCTGGATTTTTTTAAGGGGCTTCTGATTTTATTTCTCTTCCACTTCTGTTTTAGCTAGAAATAGATTCAGTTAGGGAGAAAAAAAGGACAAATATAAATGAGTTAAATAAGATAGAAGTTTTAATGTAAATCAGTTGGGGATAGTGTGTAGCCAACCCCAGCACACTCTAAGCCAAAGGTGGGTGATGGTTTAGTGAAGCCAAAGAAAAGACCCAGAGATAGGAATCTAGATAGTTTATTGGGAAAACTTACAGGGAGGCCAGGAGTGCCTGACTGGACAAAGCGTCCACTGCTGGGATCTACATGCAGCAAGCTTTTATGGCATAGCAAATTTAGCCTTCCCCTCCTCACATGGCCAGAGTTCCAAAGAGATCAAGGCCTGCCAACTTGACATTCTTCATTACAAGGGAGACAGACACTCTGGGTTGGCCACTCCCAGCTCCCCTGACCTTGAACGCTGAACACCATGTTCTTCTGCACATTCTGCTTGATGGGAATGTAAGGGAGGACGGGATCCCTACATTCTCAAGATAGTGATTAACAGGGGTGTTCAGGGTGTGGTTGTACAAACTAGCTATCCAGCACGTACCATGCAGATAGGCAGTCCAAAACCGGCTGCTCTGTCATTGTTAGCATGCCATCTCATGGTTCAAGACCTCTGCTCAGGATCCAACCATCATATCTGCACTAGAGTTGGCTGAAAGAGGAAGAAAGAAGGGCACAGTTATTCCTTTAAAGACACTTCCTGGAAGTTGTACACAGTACTTCCATCTTCTATCTCATTGGTCAAAACTTCGTCATTTGGCCATAACTGCCTGCAAAGGGGCCTGGGAAATGTAGTTTTTATTCTGGGTGTTCATGTGCCCAGAGAAAAATATCAGGAAATCTATTTATAAGGAAGTGGAGATCAGATATTGGCAGAGACAACTAGCCACAAATGATGGTCTATGTTACAACCTTTGAGACATATCTGTGTTTCAGAGTCTCTGGGCAAGTTCTTTCCCATGTTTGTCACACACTTCAATGCCTGCTTCACAACACGTGTATTTCAGGAGGCAGTCCTCTGTCACCCTGAGCGTTTCTTTCTTGACAGCCCCTGTGCTTGTAGCCTACTACATTTAATTCCTCCTACCTATTGATCCATCTAATTCCTGTGAAATTGTGATCCATGGTTAGTCTATAGATGCCTAGAAGCCAGTGTTTGGGCACCATCTTTGCTTGTGGAGCCAGGGCGAGTCCCTCAACTCCTTCAGGACCCCTACTCCTCCGCTGTAAAGGGAGGGGATTGGAGATGGTCCCTGAGGTGCCTCCCAGCTCTAGCATGCCATGGCGCTCTTTTTTTATTTCCTTTCCCAATGTTTACGACTGTCCTCAGGGTGAGAAGGCAGTGAGCCCTGACCAGCTAAGTACCAGATGAACTTGACAGCATTGGTTACAAATGAAGGTGTGGACTGCAAAGCTGGGACATACAGCTAGGGGCTTGATTTGGCTGATGGCTTTTGAGAAACCCGTTCTGGAAATGAGAAATATGATTTGTGTAAAAATTAGGGGAGGTCTTGCAGAGAATCCTATAAGGTGGATACTAATAGGGAGCTCATTTATCTGATGTTGCCTGTCCTTGCTCCAAGCTCCATCCCTACTTACTCCTACCTCCATTTTACAGGTTTGAAAAACAAACAAAAAATAACCCTGAGGTACCCAGAGAGGAGAAATATATTTGTTTTTAAGTCTTACAACCAACCAATGAAAGGAAAGAATTGATGTTGACTTCCTGTTTGTGATCCAAGGGTCACCAAAAGGGCACTGGTATACATATATACACATGTCCTTGCTCTCTTTATTCTAAATGAACCTGGCTAGAAGTTGTTCCTTAAATGAGATTCACTGGACCTCTATAAACCTCAGTTTTCTCATTTGTTAAGTGGAATTAAAAACCACTTTCACAATTCTTAGGAGGATGAGCTAAAAATGTACAAAAAATCCTTGACGCTTCTGCAGGTGTACTGTACATGTTCTCTCTTTTCTGGAGATACGTATTTAAGTGGACTCTTAGGCACGATAGTCCATAAGCAGACCAACCACAGTTTACTTGAACATCTGCTTAGCTGAGCAATTACTTTTAGGACAACACTGAGTCCACACCTGAGATAAACTTTTTGCCTGTGATCTGAGCAGGGGAGGACAAAGGAATCAGAAATGATTCACACTTCTGTGTCCTGGGTGTATCAGGTGCTCTATATGGCTTACTTATCACAAAATTCTGATAATTGTTCATCGACCTGTCCAGAGCTAACTTAGTGCTAGGGTTGGGGACAAGATTTGGTTTCAGGTAGGTTTGCTGTAATCATTTCACAAATGAGGTCATAGAAGCCCGGAGACACACGCAACCTGTTCACGTCCCGTAGGAGGTGGTGAGAATTTTGAGCACTAAGGGCATGTCCAAGTTTGACAGAGAAGGAGGAGTTTTGTTGTGGGCTGGGAGAGGGGAGAGATGGGGCTGAGCTGGGGGTTCATGGGGGTGAGGGGATCCAGAGGGCCTGTGAAAGGGCAGGTGGCTACTTCCCAGCTCTGGTCGGGGCCACTCTTCATCTTAATATTCTTAGTCTTCTGTACTAAAAACAAATTGTCTTTCATAAAGCTCGTTTCTTGGGATTAAAAATTAATCTTAAGTAGAGAGAGGGAAATCCTTTCTTTGAGCCCAGAATGCCCAAAGACACTTCTGGATATTCTTCAGCAAGCCTGTTACTTACTGCTAACCCTAAGAGATGGTGTATTCCTATAAAAGGTGTGGGTAAATCAAGTGTCTGCCAGTGGGTTCATTTCCCTCATTAATATCCCATAAGGTTCAGGATCACGTTCAGACCCTGAGGTAGGACCCGTGAGACTTCTGAGTACCGCATCCGCTGGTCACCTGCTCTGTTTGTAGTCTCTGACCCCATCCCCATCTTTATGACCTCTGCCCCTAGACAGACGTCTTGCTCTGCTCACTCCCGCTCAGTCACCTACCTGGGGGCAGCAGCCCCTTCCAGCTCTGTCAGTGATCTGGCGCCTCTTCTCAATGCCCACCCCACTGGAGCACTGACCGCTGTGTCCGAATTGGCTGTTGGTGTTCTTTCTCCTTCCCCAGGGAGCCTGAGTCTTACCCATCTGTGAATCCCCAGTACCTGGAACCCAGTAAGTGCTTACAGTGAGTTTAATTGATTATTTTGCAATCTCTGATGTGAATATTAGTCATTTGCTAACTGAATACTATGGGGAGGGATATAGAAAATGTGTGGCCAGTTTTCCCCTTCTCTGGGAATCTAGTCTCTGTGGTGAGGTGGGATTGACCCAGAGAAGAGGACCCATAGTCTGTCAGGCGTGTGGCCGAGACCAGTGACACCTGTAGGTTTAGAGGCGAGGCCGATTCCCAGCAGCGGGAGCCATCAGATCAGCAGAGTCTTGGAGACGGTTTGGGTTGGGTCAGCAGTGGAGGAGGAAGTGCAGGAGTGATGGTGGCGAGGGGGAGAGCTGGCTGAGATCAGTGACCAGTGGAACAGTGTCAAGGGGTGGGAGGGTGCAAAGGCCTCAAAGCCAGAACAGGATTTTGATATCTTGAGAAATAGGGAGCCATGGAAGGTTCTCCAGCAGAGAGAAACAGGATGAAGTTGTGTTTTAGGCAGGCAAGTGAGGGAAAGTGGTGAGCAGAAGAGACTGGGAGGAAGGAAAGAGGTGAGAGGGGCTGCTGCCATCTGACTTGCCCTACATCTCCACTGCACACCTCTTCCACACAGCCAGTGACTGGATGCAGCCCGCACGTGGGCTTGACGCGCTTCTTCCCTGTGTTCACTTTTTTTTTTTTTTAAAGATTATTTATTTATTTGAGAGAGAGGAGAGCATGCGAGTGAACATGGGGAAGGGCAGAGGGAGAGAGAATCTCAAGCAGACTCCCTGCCAAGTGCAGAGGCCAATGCGGGGCTTGATCCCATGACCCTGAGATCACGACCCAAGCAGAAACCAAGAGTCAGAGTATTAACTGACTGAGCCACGCAGGCGTCCCTCACTCATCCCTTCAAACATTTTCTGTTGCTATTACTGTGCTCCAGTCCCTGTGGTGCTGCCAGGTTATAGACGCCTGTCCCCAAAGACACTGTGGCTGAGGACAGACACTACGTAAACACACATAGCCATCTGATGGCCTCTCACCTATGCTCTGGTCATTTAAAGAAATCATTGCGTTATGTATATGAGCTCTAGTCCTCTGCTCCCTGTACCCTCTGGTCTCCACATGCTCTTTGATTTGCCAGTTTTTCCAAGGGGCTATCTTCTAAACAGCGTGCACTGAGCTGTGGGAAGTGGAGGTGCTCTGAGACGTGGTGGAGACGATCCTTGAAATGCCGACGGGGTCGAATTCCTTCCCCGCCTCCCTCCCCTGCCCTTGGGTGTCTGCCCACCAGCTGCCCTCCACTACGCCCAGCTGGGGCTGTCTGCACACGCTGGGCCTCAGGGCAGAGGCTCTGCTGAGAGGCCCTTTGAGGTCTCAGCCCCCAGATGCTTGATGCTAATCTCTGGTGGCTCCCAGAGCCCACTGACTCCTTACCCTCCCTTGTCCTTCTTCATTTGTCCCCCAGGCCTCATTCCTGAGACTAAGGAAGGGAGTCAGAGGTGCAGAGAAAGATGCCAGGACCTCCTGGGCTCAGTCCCCTGCATGCCCACCCCCCACCCAGTAGCACTCCCTTGAGGTTAAGACTCTCCAGAGAAGCTACGGTTAAAGCACACCCCCTCCCTCTGGGATGTCTTGACCTCGTTAGGGTCAGCGGATCAGTTACTGGTTGGAAACCATCTCTGATAGAACTGGTCGGTCTGGGCAGAGACAGATGCAGGTACCAGGGATGACCGAGCATGTCCTACGTACTAGGCTATGCCACATGGATCGCCCTGCTCGACCACCATGTAACCCCGATACAGTGTTCCTTATCCAGCCCAGGGGAATGTGGAAATCCGGGTTAGGGTCAGGATTTGGTTCATTATATTAATTTCATACATAAGGCAATGAAGGCTCAGAGAGAGGAAGCTACTTTGCCATATTTACACTGCTCTTGACAGTCTCGGCTTTGCCGCTCTGCTGAGGGCCTCACGCTGGTGCAGAAATGCAAGCTCCTGATAGCCTGCCAGCCTGGGAATGCTCCCCCAACTCTGCCAGTGTTTCTCAGCTTCACCTGCACAACTGTGCCCAGAGTACCTCTTTCCGTGTGTGGCCCACCTCCCTTGCAGGAGCTTGCTAACTTAAGCCTGCACTGAGGAGGCACTGGAACATTCTCTTTCCTGCACATGGCAGTGGAAAATATTGCAGAGCAAACATGGACCCCTGCAGAGCCACAAAGGAGATTCATTTAAGTTGGCATCAATTTTGCTAGCTTCCTGCTGAAATATTTGCCAATCTGGCCAAGATTTTGAACTGCCTGGGGTCCAGGAACACCTCTTCTCTTTAACATTGTCCTTGAATGAGATCAAATTGCCAGAGGTTACAGAGGCTCCATTATGTGGTTTCGGCTCCCTTGACTTTGGGATCCAAGCAATGTGATATATGTATACTAAGCTTTGCTTACGTGGTTTTCCTTATTCTGTCTTTCACGCTTAAAAGTTGCTAGTTGAGTTGAAGTCTGGCATGGCAGAAATGCTCTGTGCCAGGGTCCAGGCCCTGGGGACCAGGGCAGCCCTCTTGGTCAGCATCTTCACTGGGCTTCCTGGGCCCCTGCGTGGGCTTCTCGGTGGAGTGTCTTTCCCTTCCCTGCCTGCCCTGAGCAAATCTTACAGATGCACCCATCCTCCCAGATTCTGCTGATGACCAGACAGATGGAACTAAGAAGGAGAGGTAAATTGTCCCCCAGACTGTCCCTCTTGCAGGGGGTAGATGGCGTACTGGAGGCAATGAGCAGCCCTGGGCGCCTATACATACTTGCCAGCCCAGCGCCTGTTTCTAGCCTGCATTCCCACAACTCGTTTACACAAGTCCCTCCCTGCTCTCTCGCCATTTTGGTTACTTCTGGGGAAGATCGGCCTTTTTTACAACTGTCACTGCAGGAGAACATCTTTGTGATGCCTCAGGTACATGAACTTGTGGTTGAGAAGCAGAGGCCCAGAGGATTGGGCCAATGTGCTCAAGCCTGGTCCGGCTGTCCCTTCCAGCCCAGGCAGGCGGTGGTGACTCCAGATCCAGGGTGTCTGCGTTTGAACCCGGCTCTGCCTCTCCCTTGCTCTGTGATGTTGGGCAAGTTACTCACCTTCTCTGTAGCTGATGAGTACAATGTGGACACACGAGTACCTGTGTCTTGAGTACTGAATGAGTTAATGCTTACAGAGCACTTAGACGAGTGCCAAGCACATGATAAATGCTCAAAACGTCCTAAAAAATGTGAGCTATTGTTATAATTCTGATTATACTGCTATCTTGCTGTTGCCATTCTTGGCCATCTTAACAACACATAGTTTGTATAATGCATCTCAGTTTAAAAAGTGCTAATATACTCTCTCCCTTCTTTAATACAGGTGAAGGTTACAGGCAAAGTCCAAGGTCACAAAGTCAGGGAGGAGGCAATGCCTGGTTTGAAACTTGGTTCCAAGTGTTTTTTTTCTTTTTCCCCAAATATCTTTATATTACTCAATGCCACCTCCTAGAGAATGGGAGGGAAAGCTGTGACTCAGTAAGACCACTCTTAATTACTGGGGAAGAAAAACACCTCTGAAGATGTCTCATTTCGAGGATAGCATGTTTGGAAAAAAAATAATTACAAACGAAATCCAAAGCCCATCCCAGAACCAGCTGCAATTCTTTGCCAGCCCTTGGAGTTCAAAGAGGGAGACTTAAGGAAGGTCTTGAGGAGAATTACTTAATTTAGAGCATTGGAAACCCAACAATTATTTGCTTAAAAATAGAATTTGCTGAAACAACTTCCAGCTTCTTATTCTTCTCACTGCATAATAGAGTAATTAGTAATTTGTGTCACTCCAGTAATTTTTCTCCTTCTCGTAATCACCAACAGTGATACTGTTGCCATGCTGGGGTTCCACTATACACACACACACACACAACACTGACACACTCCCTCACTCACACACTCACACACACACAACACTGACACACTCCCTCACTGACACACTCACACACTCCCTTACTCTCTCTCTCACACACACAGACATGCACAGACACACACACTCACTCTTATCCGATCCCTGGAAGAAGGTGGATGTGAGAGTCTGTGTTGTGTTGTTGTGGATGTTGGAGTGAAAATTCTGTGACCCCAGTATTTTATCCCTTATTGTATCGATAAGACACTCTGAGTGTGGTTTTCAACAGAAGTAGAAACAAGAGCAGAGAAATGTCAGAGTATTTCCAAAAATCATACAGAAGCTATCATCGAGCATGGTGTGCACCTACATATGCGCAGCTAACAATCAGGACCTCTGTCTCTCAAACGGCTTTGTCCTGAACTGTGGGTCTTACAAGCTGCAGAAAACCCCCACATTTATTTGTACGTTTGTTAGATTGAAAAGGATGAAACTATGTAAGAATATGGACACGCCAAAAAAGTCCAGAGCGGAATTGTAAGGGAAACTTATATGAGTTTTAATACATACCATGGGCTAGATCTATAATCAGCTGTTAGAAATCCAGCAAATGACTATTTGGAACAAAGCGACGATAATAGGGATTTTACCCCTAAGTTTATCTGACTGAGTTGATAAGAGGCTTTAGGTGACTGTGGGAAAGTAGAGAGAGGAAGTTTGAGGGATTGTTCCTTTCTCTGTTTATCATGTAATAATAATAATCTATTGTATTCAAATTACTATACTATGTAAATAGTACTGTTGCTAACATTTATTGCCTGTTCGTCATGTCCCAGGCCCTGTACTAAGAGATTTACCTGCATTTTATATATATCTTTTAATCAATTTATAAGTTAGGTATTAATATTATTCCCGTTTTATAGATGAGGAATGTGACAGAGACCATGTTGCATGACCAAAATCCATTCTTCTCTTTTTTTCCATTGTAACAAAACCCGGGTTTTACTTCGGGTGGCAGTATGCCATGTGAATGGCCTGCATTTTCTGCATTTTCTGCCCTCCCTTTGAAGCCATATGTCGCAGCGTGACTAACTTCTGGCTGATGGGTTAGAAGCAGGACTGGGTGTGGACTGTTGGAGAGGTTTCCCCTAAAGTATGTGACTCAGGGGCACCTGGGTGGCTCTGTCCCAGGTTAAGTGTCTGCCGTCTGCTCAGGTCACGATCTCAGGGTCCTGGGATCCAGTCCCGCATCGGGCTCCCTGCTCAGCGAGGAGCTTGCTTCCTCCTCTCTCTCTGCCCTTCCTTCATTTCGTGCCCTCTCGGTCTCTCTCTCTCAAATGAAGAAATAAAATCCTTAAAAAAAAAAAGTATCTGACTTAGCCGGGAGGCGCACCCTTCATCTTGTCTCTCTTGCTCTGCACTTCTTGCAGCTGTGACAGCCAACATGGTGGTGTTTCCACTAGGGGTCGAATTTCGCAATTCAGCCCCATTCTTCTGTTGAGAATTAAGCTAGACAAAATACATCTTTAAAAATCTGTTTGAAAAAAATCTGAGAAATCACAAGTCAATGAAGAATTATTGGGCCAAGTTGTTTGAGAGGGAAACCCAGTGAGGCGAGCCTGGATCTTCTGGCCAGTTTTCTTCTATGAATATCTGGCCAATACAGTCGACGTGGCTGAGGGCTAAGATGCTGAGTGGAACTTCTGGCAGACCTAGGGAACCAGGTGCCTGTCAGGGTGGGAGGCTCTGCTAGAACCCCACGATCTGGATTAAGACCATGGGTGGTTACATCATTGGAATAACGTGAAGCAGGAATAGTCTGTCCCTGGCAGGTGGTGAAGCCAGCTTTGGTTCACCTCAGTCCCTGTCTGGCTTGATGGAATCTAGAATTGGTAGTGCCCCATGTCTCTGGCCGGAAGCAAATGTAAATTCTCTCTGAAGAAAACAC
The DNA here is from genome assembly GCA_002007465.1 of Ailurus styani. NCBI lineage: Eukaryota > Metazoa > Chordata > Mammalia > Carnivora > Ailuridae > Ailurus > Ailurus styani. Next base: position 719,046 of record LNAC01000049.1, on the reverse strand, counting down.
ATTAGCAGAGCCTCAAATTATCTCATTCAAACAAAGCAGGGGAAGGGATGGAGAAAATTTTGACTTCCAAAATGGCAGACTAAGAACCTCAAAGATGTGTTTCTGCTTAAAAATGACAAGAAGGCTGGCCAAACCTGTCATACGTCGCACCCCTTGACGGCCATAGTCCTCAAGAGCACCCAGCAGCACCTCAGAGAGCCACACAGTGATCATTACTTAAGGCATATCTTGTATCCTGCGGGCGGATGGCGCACCATCCTTTCAGGGTCATGTCTTCGAGCTAGGTCTCAGTCAAACACTAACCAGGTCGTCGTTCTATCAGATCTTGGAGCTCTTGTGAGGTCTAGTTCCTTTCTTCCCTTAACTCAACCAACACGTTACTGTGCTGTCTTACAAGAAGGAAGTCTGTACCATCTTCAGACTATCCTGTGCATAGCCACGCATGGTTGCACTGGCCTTGAAGAAATGACATTTTGATAAGAAAACCCACAGGTAAATGAATTAACCACTAAGGAGGGTAGATTCTGTGTGGTATACTTAGGTCCATCTTGAAGAATGGTCTAGGGAAGAGTCTGTGTGAGACAACAGCAAAATATCACAAAGAGGAAGAAAATGGCTCAGCTGTAAAAATGTCACATAAAATGCACATCGTCTATAGGGTGTTTTGAATGGTACCAGCCTGTTTCTTCTGAATTTGGTAGAAGTTATGGTTCTTAACATATGCAAAGCATATATCCCTTATTGCATCTCCAAGGACTCCTGCTTGGAAGGAAATCCTGGATACTTGAGAAGGTAGGACAAGGAAGAACCAGATGGTTACATCCCTGGTGCTCTGTTCAGGGGTTCATATTGATCTAGCAGTCCATTGCTCTCTCTGTCCTTATCATTTCCTGAGACTTGAGGTCATCCAGAAGAGTAGAATAGAAGAGGGAGACACAGTGTATTGCATTATTTTCATAACTATAATAATGTGAGTCTGCCCTAATAACTTAGCCCAAGATATTTGGGGTTCTTACTCTTTCACGTTTATTCCTGTACTTCTGCTTTCCTTTCTAGGATGGGCACTAAAGAGGGGATGGGAGTGGAGGAGTATGGACCGACTTAAATGAGCTTATACTTTGGTGGGAGGGAGGCTTCTTCGTCTTCTCCTGTTCTCTGGGGGGTGTGCTGACAACATAAAAAATATGTAGCATTAGATTGTAGAATAAACATCAGTAAATAACAAAAGCAGACATGGTATAGGCTATATTTTCTTACATAATGAAATCATCTCAGGGGTCACAGGAACACTTCAAGCACTTGGAAATTTAAAAATACTTCCTCCAAAATTACTAAGTGAGAGAGGACATTTTCATTGTGGAACAGTTAAAAAATAAAAACATTATCTTAAATTTGTGCGATTCAGTCAATGCTGTTAATTCAAGGCATAGGCAAAGCTTTAAAAATGCTTTTTAAAAAAATTAAACAAGAAGAATAAGATAAATTAATCAAGCAATAATCTGAAGAAACTAGAAAAATAATAGTCAGACATAAGGACCTCAGTGCTTAGAAAATATTTTAAAAATTCTTTTTTTAAACAAAAATAGATAAATCTAAGAATGAATGTAAATAAATCACAAAATAGACAATTTATGGCTGACAGGATGATGGCAAGAGAAAATGCAGAAATAAAATACACACGAGAAAGGAAATGTGTTAGCAGATACAATAATTTGAAGTGATAATTAAAAACAACTTTACGCTAATGTATTAAAAAATATGCCTGAAATGAATAAGACTGACCCAACAACAATAACAAAAATAATCTGATTAGATTAACAAGAAGAAAAAGAAGTGACCCCCTAAACATGCTCTGCTTTTAGATGATTTTGCTTTTAATGTTTAAAGAAGCAAATAATCCCACTGCCATTCAGACTATTCCAGAGTAGAGAAAATATTATAACCTTCACATTCACTCTATGAAACAAGCATATCCCTAACAGACTTTGAGAGAGGTACTATAAAATAGAAAGTTACTAACCATTTTCACTCTGTGTGGACGCAGAATTTCTGAGGTACTCAAAAGTTTTCAACAAGTAAAGAAGGAGAGCACTTTATGGTGATTCTGTCAGGTTATTCTGGGAATACAAAAATCATTTAATATTAGGAAGTAGAAGATTATATCAGTCAGCCTAAAGAGAAAATCTCCCATCATCTCAGTAAATGTCTAGAAAGCATTATAGGAAACTTCTGTACCAATTATGAGCGAACAGGTATAGTAAACTAGAAATAGAGGATTCTTTAAGTGATAAAGAATATTTATATTAAACAATAGCATATATCATATTTAAAAGGAAAACACCAGATGTGTTCTAGTCAAAATCAGAAATGAGATAAAAATACCTTGCCACTATATTAATTCTGGATATTCTAGCCAACACAAAAAAATAGGTAACAGAAGTAAGATGGGTGACCAGAAAGGAAATAAAAAATGCTACTACTTGCAGTTAATATAATTGTCTACCCAGAAAACCTAAGAGAATCAGACCACAATCCATCAGAACTAATAATAAATTGGAAAGATGGATGACTATGAACAAATATACAGAATGAGCACTTTCCCAAATTAACATCAATAATCAGTTTAAATATATAATAGAGAACACAGTCCTACCTAAAACAATTACAAAGGTTTAACACACTAGGAATGATTAAGTAATGAGTAAGTTTCCACTGATAAAGATAAAGGAAGAGCAGAATACAAAACTTCTAGACCAGAAGACTGAATATTGAAGAGAGGCCAGTTCATCCTCAGATTGATTGATAGGTTGACTGAATCTTCAGTACAAATTTCAGTGGGAGTCACTTTCACATCTGAAAAATATCTGGAAAAATAATAGATGAAAATAGTTAGCTGTATTTTTCAAGAAAAGTACTGATGGGCCTGTTTTTCTTTCAGGGAACAAAATATTTTGGAGTGAAGTGGATTTAAATTAGAGTTTTACTGGAAATAGATTTGACTGATTATATCAAGCAGCTTTAACTCTATCACCCAGTAATTCCACCTTTAACCTAACAAAAATTTCAGGGATGCAGATAAAAGTTTTTTTGTACAGGAATGTTCATCATGGAGGTGTTTATCATACTGTTTCTAAAATATGCAAAAATTGAAATTCATTAAATTAGTGATGAACACATTTAAAAATACATATTATTCAGCCAATACAGTTATGAAGCAGAATCTTTAATGACACGCAGCATATTGTATTTCCCAAAGATGACCGTCTTCCATCTTCCATGTTCCTCTGCTTTATGACCTTGGAGGGATGGAGACTGTTTTCTCCATCTCCTGGAATGTGGTTGGGCCCTGATCCACCAAATCGTGAGCAAAATTAAATTATCATTTTAAACCATGAAGTTTTGGTGTACTTTGTTACAGAGCAACAGACAAGTGGGAAAATATGTAAAGGTGTTAGGTCTATTAAATGAAAAACGTGTTACAAAACAGTATATACTGCGTAATTCACTTAAAAAAGTAATGCATAGTACGAAGAATGATTCATGCCAAGATGTTAGCAGTAGTTATTTTGGATCATGGGATTAACTGTGCTTCTCATTTTCTTCTTGGAGCTTGCCTGATTTCTGAAACTTCTACAATGACTATGTATTGTTTTATTATAAGAAAAAAAATCCCCAAAATATAAAATCGTGGTTTTGAAGATATTCTGATGACAGATAGGCTCACAATACAACATTGCCTGAAAAAATGTGCTGCAAACACTGTGTGTGAGGGTTTTCCTATTCCTTGGACCTTGTGTTTTCAAGAAGGAACTTTGGCAAGAAAACGCATCAGCTTTTTTCTCATTTGGGTCTCTGCATGAGAGAAGGAATGATTTACTTTGCTGGTGAGATAAATTCTCTTCGATTTCACTCCTCCTAACTCCTCCTTTTGGGGGAGTGTGAGGGTGCAGTGACTGCTCCCCAGTGGACAGACCTGGATGCTGGGGAGAGGTCTGCTGGACAGGTGGAAAGTGTGTGCGTGGGAGGTGGGGCCAGCTGTGCCTCCGAGATCTGCTCCCCCTTCCTGCTCTGGAGATCAGAGAGTTCAAAGCAGCAAAATCACCCCACAGGCAGCTGACTGGGGAAGGGTCTGCCTTAAGAACCCCATTCCAAAGACTGGGGTGGGCATGGGATGAGAAGTACAAGTCTTCTTTGTCCACAAACCCCAGCCATGTTCTCCCAGCTTCCCCTGCCAGAATCCTTACCTAAAGCCAGTATTTATTCATCAAAGGGAAGAAGAGTGATTGATAATTAGCTTCAAAATGTAGCAGTATCTATAAATGAACCCAATCTGCTTTTACATATTTAAAAGCTACGTATTTATAGACAGATACAAATTGTTTATATTACATATCCCAAGAATTATGGAAGAAAGCACATAAAAATACTAAAAGTGATCTCTCCCTGGGTGTGGGGATTGTGTATTTATTTATACTCTCTGTAATGTACAGTGCAGCATAGATTACCTTTATAATCAGAAATACAATCATTATTAATTTTTAAAACAAAGTATTATTCTCTGAGATTGCTTCATAATCTTGTGTATCTGGGCTCTTGAGACAGCGGTTGCTGTGCTACCTTTAGGGTCATGCAAACTCTGCTTCCCAGCATCCTCTGGGAATGCCAATTTTCCAAAATAAAATCTTAGGATAATCAGAAGAGGCATGTAGGCTGGGCCTTTTATAGTTTTGGGAAATGAAAATGCTTTATCTTCTACCATCATGTGAGCCATTTGCATCATTTAGAGAACATTTGTGTTGACTGGTTATATCAGTCAGGAAAACAAACATAATTAACAGAGAGAATTTAATATAAGGATTTACGTAAGCAGGTGTTAGAGAACAGAAGGCAAGAAGGGAATATCGAGGTAGCACAGAGTTGTAGTAACTGCAGACAACAGCTACCATCTCCGTGGCTGGGGCAACGCGGGAAGAGGCTGGGAATTGGGAAGGAGGGCTCTGCACGGCTGGGGCCTCAGAGCACAGGGGACAGCAAAATGCAAAGATTTAGGAAGCCACAAGTTTGGGGTATCCACGACCTTGGTTGGTTTTCAAAGTTTTTTTATTTTTAAAAATTCTACTTAATTTTTTTTAATCCAAGTAGAGTTCATACACAATGTCACATGAGTTTCAGGTGTACAGCACGGTGATTCAACAACTGTAGGTTTGGCTGTGCTCACAGGTGTAGCTGCCAGCTGTCACCATACGACATGACTGCGGTATCATGGACTCTCTTCCCTGTGCTGTGCCTTTTATTCCCATGGCTTACTCATTCCATCACTGGAAGCCTGTACCTCCCTCTGCACTTCATCCATTTTTCTTATCCCTCTCCTCCCCTCCTTGGCAACCACCAGGTTGTTCTCTGTATTTCTTGGTCTGTTTGTGCTTTATTTTTCATTTGTTTTGGTTTTTAGGTTTCACATGTAAGTGAAATCATGTGTTTGCTGTCTGACTTACTTCACATCAGCATAATACCCTCAAGGTCCATCCATGTTGTGAGTGGCAGGATCTCACTCTGTTTTCATGGTTGAGTACTGTTCCATTGTGTGTGTATATTACATCGATTTTCTTTATCTGTTCATCTTTTGATGGACATTGAGGTTGCTTTCATGTCTTGGCTGATGTAAATAATTCTGGAATAAATAAACATAGATGTGTATATATCTTTAGTGTTTTGGGGTAAATACCCAATAGTGGAATTAATGGATCATATGGTATTTCAATTCTTTTTTTGGGGGGTGGGGGGAATCTCCATAGTGTTTTCCAGAGCAGTTATACCACCAATAGGGCACAAGGGTTCCCTTTCCTCCACATCCTCACCAACACTTGTTATTTCTTGTCTTGTTGACACTAGCCATTCTGATAGGTGTGAGGTGATTTCTCACTGTGGTTTTGATTTCTCATTGTGCATTTCCCTGATGATGAGGGAGGTTGAGCGTCTTTTCATATGTCTGTTGGCCATCTGGATGTCTTCTTTGGAGAAATGTCTATGCAGGTCCTCTACCCAGGTTTAACTGGAATATTTGTTTTTTTTTTAATGTCTGTTGTTGTTTTCTTTAAATGCCTTTTTAAATTTTGAAATAATTATAGGCTTACAAGGGAGTTGCAAAAACAGTACCCCTGTACCAATCGTGGCATATTCCAGCTTTCCCCAGTAGTGACATTTGTACAACATTAAACCCAGGAAATAGATTGGCATGATATGATTAATTTGATTACAGACCTGGACCGGTTTTTGCATTTACTCATTTTTTATGTCTTTGCATATAATTTTATGACATTTTATCACCTACAGAGATTTGTATAACCGCACGACCACAATCTGAACGACCACGTTATGAAACTCTCCCATCATCACAAAAAAACTCCCTCTTGCTGCCCCTTCATAGTCACGCTGTCATTCCCCTTCCAGAACCCCTGGCAACCATTGTCTGATCTCCAGATTTCTATAATTCGTTTAATTGTGTTACCGATTGAGTTATGTCCCCCCCAAAATGTATGCTGAACTTCCTACCTCCAGGATTTCAGCATTGACCTTATTTAGAGACTGTCTCTCTACAGAGGTAATCCAGTTAAAATGAGGTCCGTAGGATGAGCTCTAATCCAGCATGACTAGTGTCCTTCTAAGCGGAGGTTTGGAGACATACATGACCACAGGGACAACACCACATAAAGGCAGACATTGGAGTGATTCTTCTATAAGACAAGGCAAGCCAAAGATTGCCAACAAACCACCAGCAGCGAGGGGAGAGACACAGAACCGATTCTTCCTCCCAGCCCTCAGAAAGAACCAATCCTGAAGACGTCTTGATCTTAGACTTTTGGCCTCTAGGACTGTGAGAAAAGAAACTTCTGCTGTTCGAGCCACCCACTTTGGGGTGCTCTGTTACTATAGCTCTAACAATACAGCTCTAACTAATACAGTAAGTTTATGCAATTTAATTTTTAATAAAATCATGCTTAAAATTAGCTTGCAAAATTCCTGAAATTCTCTCAAGCGAGCTGGCTCCAATACACCATTGCAAGTAAGGGAGCACAGAGAGGCTTATTCTGGGAGTGTGGAGAAAACTGGAAATTGGAACCATTCTGTCTCCAGAATGAAGAAGCTCTGCTGGTGAGACAGTGATAGGCTCAGGAGGTGGACAAGTAGGGTCAGGTCGCTACTTCCTTCTGCAGCCACCCAGCGTCCCTCCAGCGTCCTCTGTCGCCTAGTCTATGGAGAATCTAGCTGGCTAAGCAGGGAAGGTGGCTTTGGGAGCCCAAGCGCCCTTATCACAAAGCATAGAACAGAAGGGTGAGTTTGGAGCTGAGAGATAAGAGCTGAATATTCAAACACTGGATTTTTTTTTTTTTTTAAAGAAGACTGTTCTAGAGACTAAAAGACTAGAGAACAAAAGTCTCTTTTATTCAGCTCAGCTATCATTATGGGTTTTCCTCTGGACCATGAAGCTGCTGGCCAAGGGGACAGATATTTCTGGCTACTTACATTCATATTTTATAACTTATTTTGAGAAACTTTATCACATGTACCTTATTTTGAGTGGCTTTAAAAAAAAAAACTCCTGTTTCAAAAAACAAGTGTGCTGCCTTTCTCCTTGCGTCATATTCCCAAGGGCAGATTGACTGTATTCTCTCAAGAAGGTTACTTATTTTGATAATAAAAAAGGTGTGGGAAAGTAGGATTTGGTATATGAAAATTTAATTTGCCGAAAACAACTTTTTGAGAACATATGTGTTCTTTAAATACAGTGAGATTGCCTCGTGATTCCTGGAAATCCACCACTCCCCTTGAAAGGAAAAGCAGCTTCTCAGCAGGGCTTTGAGGGCAAGGAAAGGACTGATTCACTTGTTGGTAGGCTGGCTCCCCAGGTGGATTCATTCTTTCCTTACTAAGTAGCCTGAGATGAGTGGAACTGCTCTCCCTGGCCCCCCAGGACCAGCCCAGTATCGTTCCTGCCAGCTCTGAGCATAGTGCAGTGCCCCGGCACATCCCACTAAGGATCCAAACTGCTACCACAGCATCTGTGCTTATGACTTTTAGACACACCAGTGAGAAGGATTCCAACCCGGGGGAGGCATTTCCACGAGAGCCCACGTCTTTCTTCCTGCACACCAGCCACTTCATTACCTTCCCGGGCATCTTATTTCCAGCTTGTCCCTGAAAAACAAACGGAAGTTTAATACCCGCCCCCATTATACATGGAATACAGGGTTATTGCAGAAATCTTCAGAAATCTAGAAAATTGTGAGACATAAAATGTAATTCGAAGCCATGTGGCTTAAGTTTCATAGGAAAAGGAATCAAATGTCTGTGTTTGCTCAAAAGATGATGTCATCTGTTGTGCCCCCCCCCCATGGAAATGTGTATCTTGAGGGACAGTGAGCAAAACGTGATGTCAGTAGCCCTTTGGCTCCCTAACTTGGTGCAGCCTCGAACTGCCGCATGGACCCAGCGGGGCGTCTCCAGGTAAGCCTGTGAGGCTTACCTCTCCTTCCTTGTTCTCTCAGGGCTCTGTTCTTTGACCGTTCAGTTTTGGAATGGCAGTGCATTTTGAGAAGAATCCTGTAGGTGACCATTATGGGTGGACAAGGCCAGTTAGAGAAAGTGGAATATTTTGTCATAATGGTTACCACTAAGATCTCGGTTGGGATGGCGAGCCATAGACATGTTACTCCAGTGGGTAATTTGGGGAAATACAGCAATGGGGAACTCATTGGAGAAAGGGACTGTGGGAGTGTCCGTCCCTGCCAGTGTTTTCTACCTCCCTCGCTGGGGTCCTGAACCAGGACCCAGGGGCCCAGTGGTGGTCCCTAACTTCCCTCCTCTCTCCCTCTGTTCCTTTTTCCCCCAATGGCAGGAATTAGCCCTTCAGTGGTTTATCTCCCAGGCAGGACCTGCCATTTATATGAAGATCTGTTCCCTTGTCAAGGCTGGATTGAGAGATCACCTTCCTTACCTTCAAGAAAACTGGCTTTGCAGGAAGGGGAGAGGAGGAGGCAATAATTAACATGAAAATTTTGACTGACGTTGCTTCAGTGTCTTGCTCTTCAGCCAGGGATTGAGAGATGGTATAATAGCAGTTAAAGCAAGGACTCTGGCTTTAGACGTGGGGTCCAGTCTCAGACCAGCCAGTTACTAGCTGGGTGACCTTGGCAAGTTATAACCCTCTCATGCATCAGTTTCCTCATGTGTAAAAAATGGGACAAGTGCCATTTTTGCCATGTTTCCAGTGTGAAAGAATAAAAGATTTGGATTTCCCAAACCCCATTCCCAAGCCTAAGTCATATGCCTGGGAGGGAGGCTGGAAAGAGGAGAAAAAGAGATTGTGGGAGCAGATACTAGAGAGAGATCAGAAATTCAAAGGGCAGTGGGGTCCGATGAGGCAGCCAAGTCCCGTGAGCTTCCAAGGTAAACAGCCCATGCAGCCCAGGGTGGGAGTTGGGCAGATTTAACTCCTAGTCTGCCTTTAACTGGTGGTGTGACCAAGAAAGGTACTTTCTCCATCCCCTCGCCTGTGAAATGGGGATGATACTGTCCCTGCACCTGCCTCTCAGGATCATTCTGAAGATGAGAGGAGAGGATTGTTGTGAACATGCTTTAATCAGAAATGTCCTATAAAAAGTTTTGTGTTATCATAATACAAGTGACTGGTGTGTATAAATAGCCTCTTTCCTAAATTTACACCTAAGCTAGGTCCTTGGGCTTCTCTGAGAAGCTGCTGTTATCACCCAGAAATGTAGATGGGTTTTAAATGTGAAGTTGAGCTCACTAGTAGCTTGAGAAAATGAAGAAGAGAGGGTGGGGAGGAGGAGAGAGCAGAATGTAATATGTGCATAATTTTGTTATTTGTAAAATATTTGTATTTTATCAAATGTTTATTGAGCACCTACTTTGTGACAGGTGCTCAGTGCAGCAGGCACTGCAAACAGTGGTAAAGAAGGGGCTTACTCCCTGCCCAGGAGATGAACCAGTAAGCAAAACCATAATACCAAATACCCTCTTTCACTTCATCTCAACCACCCATGTCTGCAAGTACAACCTAGACATTGGCATCGTCTGAATCTGCCCCACCTTAAAAGCAGTAATTTAAAACTCCTAGTCTTCAAGGTCATGATAAATATTTGATCACTAAACTTAGTGGAGCCCTGACATTGCCTAGCAATTACCCATACCACCTGGTCCATTTGCCCTTCCTCTCCCAGATGACCGTTTTGTGTTTCCCTCTGTCTTTGCAGCCCCCCTTCTCCCCGCCCCTCTCTTTACTCACCACTGATGCTCTTTTTCGCATTTTACTGAGAAAATGAATACCGTTGGCAGAGAATTTGCAAAAGCTCCCACCCACATATGGACCCACCAAACCACATTGCTCTCTTATTTCCCGCACTGTGGGAAGCCTCACACCAACCCTATCACCTGAGGACTTGCTCCCTTCCCCTGTCCTACTCAAGAACATTATGGTAGCCATTCTCATCCTTTGGTCCTGAATTATTTATTCTGTTCATTTTATTTCTGTGTTATGCTGACCATGCTCATCCATGTTCTTGTATGTTACTATTTCTTCCATTTAAAAAACCCTCAGATCTATTTTGGGCCTCACTCTCCCTTCCACACTTGATCTTAGCCAAAAGGCCGAGAAGCGATCACTCTCCCTTCCACCTATCATTCCATTATCTCCTTTGCTTTACAGTGAAACTCCTAGAAAAGTTGTCCATACCCACTGGTTCCCATCTTTCTCCTCTGTCGGTTACTGTGGAAATGAATCTTTTCAAGGTCAACAGTGATGTCCACACTGCTAATCCAGTGGCCATATTCTTTGGTTGTCATGTAACTGGACCTATCAGTTGCATTTTTTTAAGATTATTTATTTATTTATTTGACCGACAGAGAGAGAATGAGCAGGGGGAGCGGTAGGCAGAGGGAGAGGGAGAATCAGGTTCCCTGCTGAGCAGAGACCCCCCTCCCCCAATATGGGGCCTGATCTGATGACCCTGAGATCATGATCTGAGCTGAAGACAGACACTTAACCAGCTGAGGCACCCAGGCGCCCCTATCAGCTGCATTTAATTTGGTTACCTGTCCCCACCTTGAAGTGTTTTCTTCTTTTGGCTTCTAGGGCAACCCCTTTCTTCTGGCTCCCCTTCTTCCTCATTGGTCCCTTCTCAGGCTCCTTCGCTGGCCTCTCCCATCGTCCTGACCTCCAAACCTGGAGATGTCCCAGGGCCTCATGTTCAGACCTTTTCTTTTTTTAACCCTTACTCAAGGTGACCTCATCTAATCCCATTGGTTTTAAATATCATCTATTTAAGTACCATCCATGTGCTGATGGCTCAACATTTCCTACCTCCAGCATTGACTCTCTTTGGAACACCTTACCCCAGCAGATGCACGACAGCTCCCTGAGGCACCTCTAGCTTAACAGACTGGAATCGAGGTAGTGATCTTCACCCAAAACTTTCTCCTCCCACAGACTCTCGTCTTGGCTAAAGATAAACTTCCACTTTCTCAGTTCCCCAGACTCAAAACACTGGAGTTCACCTTGAGAATAAGGGCACTAATCCCATTCATGAGGGCTCCATGTGATGAGCTGATCACCTCCCAAAGGCCTCATTGGGGTTTAGGATTCCAATATATGAGTTTTGGGGGGACATGAATATCCAGTCCTTTGCATATACATGGGTGAACCCTTAAGTTAGAGCTTCAGCTCACATCCTGTGCTGGCTCTTGACCCAAGCATGCGATACCCCTGCTTCTCTCAATCCTACCATATTTCCATTTCCATTTCCCAAAGGTATCTCAGACTCAGCAGGCTAGGACCAACTCATGCTCCCTTCCCTCTGGGAGCCCCTGCCCAGTTCACGTCTAATTTTCTGTTTTTCGTTTTTGGTGTTCCCTGTTTTAGTGAGTGATCCCACAATCCATTAAGTCAGAAATGGAGTTTTCCTTGAGACTTCCTTCTCCTTCATTATGCCTATTGAATCCACCATGAATTCCTGTCGGTTTGATTTCCGAATATTCTCCCAGTGTGTCCGCTTCTCCCGGTCTCTGTTCCCAGTGCCTGAGCCTGCTGTCATCACAATCCTCAGGCTAGCCCGGAGCTCCCCACTGGCCTCTCAGCTCTTCCATGACCTCCCAAGCACCGTGGGTAGAGGGATCTTGCGCAAAAGCAGATGCCATCCTGTGAGTCCCAACCTCTAATCCACCTCCTACTTGCAACCTTAAACAGCTCACTTTACCTTCCGGGATTAAACCACGTTCCTCGGTGTGGCCTACGAGGCCTGGGCATGGTGTTTCCTGGCTAGCTTCCTGACGTTGTGCACATCTCTGCTTCATTCTCTGCAGCTGCCGCCCTGGCCTTCCTAGAATTTTGCTCCACCTTGCTGAAAGATCTTTGCATCAGTTATTCCTTCTGCCTGGAAAGCTCCTCTCCTCCCTTTGCCTGGTTAACCCCTGCTAATCCCTCAGATGCCAGCTGGAGCGTTCCACATACTAGTCCAGGGCTGGCTTCTTAATTATATTCTGAAATAGAAATTTCTGGGTGCCTGGGTGGCTCAGTGGGTTAAGCTTCTGCGCTTGGCTCAGGTCATGATCCCAGGGTCCTGGGGTTGAACCCCACGTCGGGCTCCCAGCTCAGCGGGGAGCCTGCTGCTTCTTCTCCCTTTGCCTCCCGCCCCCCATGTGTGCTCTCTCTCTCACTCTCTTTCAAACAAATAAGTAAATAAAAATAAAATCTTAAAGAGAAATTTCTTTGTAGTACTCACACCACTTTGTATTATACACTCACAGTTGTGATTTTTTAAAAAGAAATTTATATATGTTTTCTTTACTCCACTAAAAGCTCTTTTAGAGTATGGGCTGTATCCGATTTTGTTTACAGCTACATCCCCTGGGCCTACCTTAGTGTCTGACATGAAGAAGGTGTAAAAAATATGTTCAAATGATCAGCTGAGCACAAATTATAATACATGCTAAGAAAGAAATTACTAGAATGCAGAGGTAGAAAATGTAGCTAATTAGGATGGTCAGAGAAACCTCTCTAAAGCCATAACATGGAACTGAGTGCTGAAGGAGGAGAAGGAGGCAGCCAGGGGAAAAGTGGGTGAATGTATGTATCTCTAGGGAAAGCGATGAGTATAGTCAAAGGCCACGAAGTAGAGAGTTCTGTATGTTCAAGGGAATAAGGAGGCCGGGGTGGCTAGAGTGTAATGGGGAGGAGACAGCCACAGGACGAGCTGGGAGCATTAGGCAAGGCCCAGATCATTTAGGATTTATTGGCCATGATGAGACATTTATGTTTTATTTGAGGAATAATGAGAAGCTATTAAAGGTTTTAGGGAGGAGACATGCCCCATGACCTAATTTCGGCAGGGATAATAGATTATAGATGCAGAAGACCAGAAGCAAGAACATCCGGTGAGGACGCTATCCAGGTGAAAGCTAGAGCTGGGATGAATCACATATCAGGAAGCAAATGAAAGAGAGGTGGATGGAGTCAAGAAATATTTTGGAGGGAGAAACAAAACCAACAGGACTTGGTAATGGATTGGGTTGGAGGCAGAGAGAGATTATAATTAAGGAGGGTCCTCCTTACCTTACTTAAACAATTGTGTGCATAGTGGTACCATTTATAGAGATGAAGAACTGTTAAGATTTGAGGGGAAAAGTCAAGGATTGAGTATCACCTTTCTTAACAATGAGATGCCCATGAGATATCCAAGGGGGCATTTTAAGGAGGTGGTTGTATATGTGAGTGTGGAACTCAGAGGACTGCTGTGGGTTGCAGATCTAGATTTGGGGGCCATCAAATTACGGATGGTACTTAAACCACTGAGAATGCATATAATCACCTATGAGCATGTGTAGACGAGAGCAGGAGACTAAACCCTGGGAAACGCTAACGTCTGGGGGTCAGGTTATGAGATGCTTACAAAGAAGATTGAGAAGTGACCAGCGTGGAAGAAGGACGCCCAGGGGAAGGCAGTTTTGTGTCAATAAAGAAGATGTTATTGCCTGAGCCAGACGAGGCTGAAGGGCCAAGTTCTCAAATGTACTTAATGCCACTCAATATACACTTAAAATGGCTAAAGCGATAAACCTTAGGTACATTTTACCATGCACACGGACATGCAAAAGTAGCCATTTGTGTGATTTATGCTGGGTGAGAGTGTGTTGTGTCAGAAGCTCAGGATGGAGAAGATGAAGGGGCTGAATGGGCCAAGAGTTAAGGCCACAGTCCCTGTCATACTTGCAGATGAGAGCCTAGTGCAAGTCCGTGAGCAGCCACAGGGCAGAGGGGGCCCCCTGGGCGCTCTGGTCTCGAACTTGGACAGGTACCTGGCTGCTTTGTCAAGGCTCCATCCTTCACACGGCAGTCTGCTCTCCTGATGCCAGGGGACGGACGCAGGCCCGGGCTGCTGTCTCCTCAGAGGCCCCTTAGGGGCACCGCATGGCCGCATGGCCGGCCGTGTCTGATGACCACGAACCCAGAGCACAGAACACACACTGAATTTTCTCACCAGCTGCTCCGTCATGGCTTGTGTTGACTTGAAAAAAATCTGCATTGCTGGTGCCCAGAGATTAGAGAGGCCTTCCAGACCAGAGATGCCTCCCACACAGTGAGAAATGGGATGTGGAAGGCATGGGTATGGAGCCTTCCTTTCTTACTGGATCCAGAGAGGCAACTTGTGTTTCAGAAAGGAGACAGACTTATTCACTGATTCAGCAAATATTTACTGCAGGCCAACTCCATATGTAGCACTGCCAGGCACCATCAAGATTCCTGCCCTTAGGGAGCTTGCATTCTAATGAGACAGACAGACTATAATAAGCAAAATACATAAACGAATGACACACGGGTGGTGATAAGTGCTATTCAGACGAATAAAGCACAGTAAAGAGATAGGAACTGTTAGGAGGGTATTATTTTATGCATTAAATTAATATTGCGTAAAATTAATATGTATTATATTAATATTGCACGAAATAAATACCATGCACTAAATAAAGCACAACTGGTGTAATTTCATATAGTGATCAGTACTTTCTTAGTCTGTTTGAGCTGCTGTAACAAAAGGCCATAGACTGGATGGCATGTGAACCACAGAGACTTATTTATCAGAGTTCTAGTGGCTGGAAGTCCAAGAGCATGGTGCCAGCATGGTAGGGTTCTGGCCAAGGCCCTTTTCTGGGTTGGAGACTGCTGACTTCCTGCTGTGTCCCCACAGAGCAGGGAGTGCAAAGGACTGTTAGGGGTCTCTTCCTTAAGAACACTAGTTCTGTTCACGAGGGCTCCATCCTGATAACCAAGCACCTCCCATAGGCCCCACCTTCTGATACCATCACATTGGGCGTTAGAATTTCAACCTGAGTGTTTGTGGGGGTGGGGAGACAGACATTCAAACCATAGCAAAGACAGTGAAGAAATTAAAGCAGGGTAAGGCACTGGGGAGTGCCACTTGGGAAAAGGCATGTGGGGTGGATAAGGTGAACTAGGAAGGACACAGTGGTACATCTGAGCAGGCACTTAAGTGATGTGGACATCAGTCCCAGCGGCAGGAATACCCAAGAAAAGGCCACGAGGCAGGACAGGTTGTAGTGTGCCTGGGAAAAGCGAGGTGGCCACGGAGGCTGGGCAGGGGGTGGGGAGGATAGGAGGAGGATGAGGAGCTGGGGCAGGAAGAGGCAGGGGCCATGGAGAGCAGGTTGGCTTTATCCTAATGTGATGGGAGTTTTACATGAAGGGTACACATAATCTGACTCACACTTGGAAAGTCGCATTCCATCTGTGCAAGTTCACCATGGGGAAGCAGGAGCCAACGTAAACCCGCTCTTAGAGCAATGTGGCAAGAGGTGGTGGCGACTTAGTCTGAGATAGTCATGGTGAGAGCGTTGAGAATTGGTCAGATTTAGGCATGGGACAACCGCAAGAAAAAAATGTACATAAAAAAAGTGAGTTAATATTGATTGAGCCGTGCCCCGTGCCAGCTGCTAGCCTAAACCCCTTAATTGTCATAACGACTCTGAAAGAAGGTCTCTTTATCCCTGGTTAGTGTCTGGGGAAGCAGAGGCTTATAAAGGGAAGCCCCATGGCCAAGGCTGCTGTGTGTAATTAGTGCAGTTGTCACCGAAAGCCCGGATGTGTTGACTCCAAAGCCCGTGACCTTGGCTTCGGTATTGCACTGTGTAGTATCCCTGAGTGGTCAGTGCAGGGTGGAGGTGAGGCAGGAGACACACCATGCAGAGCAGAACGAGCATAAGGGTGATCCAGAGAAGGAGGGAGATGAGGTGTAGGCAGATAGCTTGGGGTGTGCTCCTCCCGACCCACAGACTGGAGTCTGCATGCAGCCTGTGGTGTGGATGGAGGTCCTTGGGGCAGTTCTCCCCACAGGCTCTGTGAGGTCACCATACTCACAGCCCTGCTCGGGTCCCCAGTATCCAGAGTGGAGGAGACATTCTCCCCATTTTTACTTCAATCGGAGCACCATGAGGACTCGGGCAGGGGATGCCTGGTGGGATGATTCTTGTGGGTCTGGATTTCTAGAAACACTTGCCTCAGGGCATTTGACAGTGTTCTGAGCTTCTGAATAAGCTCTGGCCAGTGAAATTTGAGTCATTACTGTTTGTGTGACCTCACAAGCCAGAATATAACATTCTTCTCAGGTCACATGGTCAGAGTGTTAGATTGATAATGGTGGTTTAAGATCATTTAAAACCACAAGGCCAGGGGTGCCTAGGTGGCTCAGTTGGTTAAACATCCGACTCTTGGTTTTGGCTCAGGTCATGATCTCAGGGTTGTGAGATAAAGCCCTGTGGTAGGCTCCACACTCAGCGGGAAGTCTGCTTGTCCCTCTCCCTCTGCTCCTCCCCACTGCTCGTGCTCTCTCAATCTCTCTCTCTCTCTCTTTTTCTAAAATATACAAGTAGATCTTTAAAAAAATAAATAAAACCACAAGGTCAAATCCACACAGGGATATGCCTGGAAAAAAAAGTCAAAATCTTTTTTAGACCCACCCAGTTGCATTCCACACAGCAGATTCCCAATTCCACATCAGAACAGCAACTAAAGGAGGGAGATAACATTCAGGCGGAGCCCCCCTCGACAGCTGGAAACACTTGCATGAAGGTGTTATCAGAATTTGCCCCTCAGTGGTTGAAGTTGTGGGAGTAGCTAGGACTGGCCCACGAGAACAAGATGTCTGCCATCTCTTACCGCCTGCATGCCCCGTGCAGTTCCGCTCTTGTTCAGGATCACACGAACCTCCGAGTAGAAGTCACACATCAGTGCCTTGTGTGGAAGCATCATTTTAGTAATAACTTGCGTTGACCATTGCCAAGTCCATTCACATCCCCGGTGTCATGTACAACTATCACTGAGTCCTGAAGGAAGCGGAACAGGTATCTGTTACTGATTTACTGCTCGACAAAGGTGCCCAACAGCATTTGTCATCAGCAAATCAAAAGCACAGTGAGATCCCGCATCACCCCTTAGGGGGACTATAAAGACAACAGCAACAGCAGCAGAAAATCACATCTGTTGGTGAGAACATGGGGAAGTGGGAACCCTCATGCATTGGTAGTGGGGTATAATATTGTGCAGCCACTTTAGGAAACAGTCTCGCCATTTCTCCAAAGGTCAGTAGAACCCACTATATGAATTCAGTAATTCCACTTCTAGGTATGTGTCCAAAAGAAATGAAAGCAGGGACTTGAACACAGCCTTGTGCCCCCATGTCCACAGCAGCCAAGAGGTGGAAACAACCCAAGTGCCCACTAACAGATGGATAAACAGAATGAGGTCTACACATATAATGCGATAATATTCAGCCCTAAAAAAAATCACAGAAGGTACAATTTACTTTTTTTAATTTAAATTTAAATTTCTAGTTCACATCTTTTCATTTATTATCAGCACTTAAAAACAAGGAGGCTTGATAAAAACAGTTTGAGGGTTCTCTCTCTCAAACACGAAAGACCTAATGAATAAGGTCCCATGTGCCCCAGAAATGGGTTCCTCATCCCAGCAAGTCTAGGATCACAAAGCACCATGATGAAGGGTGTAACCGGAAGCCACAACTATGTCTTCAGTCACCTTTTCTTATGTTTATCAATGTATTTCTAGAGTCTCTCGATTTCTTGGCAATGATTCCGAATCTCTAGAAGACAAATGCCATGTTTAGCAAGAATGTCCCAAGCTTCCATGCCATATTATTTTTTTTTTTTCCAGCCTCAAAACTTGTCAGTGCCAAAGGTTTGCCTCCAGAGCCAAGGTCTGTAGAGACTTTCTCAAACTGGCTGAGGAGAGGATCTGCATTTGCTGACAAGAGGGCCTCATCATCAGCAGTCAGCTTCTCTCCAAGTGTCCTGAGAACACTTTCAGCCACTTTCTATTGGGTGTTCAGGCCTCTTTCCAGCTTCCCTGCCATGAGATCTCCATCCATCTCCATTCACCTTGTCTGGAGCTGACCTGGCTGTTTCTTTGCAAATAATCTGATGACGTCTGGGGTCTTAAAGGCCTGGCTGACAGCTTCCTGGATGGCCGGTTGCATTCCACTTGGCTCATCTACCAGAGTCATACTTCCAGACATGATTTTCTTCAGTGAAATCATTAAAGTCAATCAGTTGCTCCAGAGTTTCCTTCCTCTCTTAGTACCCAGTGCTGACCAGTCCCAAAGCGCATAAACCTCCTACCGTTGACGTTCCAAGTGTCATGAACTTGAAGAAGGTGAAATTGTTCATTGGGGCTACAAGAGGCCCAAAGTTCAAACCACTTGGGGATGGAGTTGGCTGTGGGTCCTGGCCTGGTGGACACTCCCAGTGGGAGCACTTCCCAGAAGGTACAATTTCAAAAACAATTCCACTTCACTTTAAACTATTTAGAACTCTTATTCTTAAAGAGAAAGCAAGAAATTGGTTAGAGTAGTAAGATCAAGTACCAGCTTCCCCCTCACTCCTTCAGAAAAATGGCTTTCTGGGTGGTTCTTCTGTGATTGCCCGTCTCCAGACGCACAGAGTGCGAGTCATTTAAAGGCCAGAGGGTTTTGCATGGTGCCAAATATATATACTGATGGGAAGTTTGGAAGGGCAAAAAATTAATCAGACATAGTCAGTACATTAATTAAAAGAATCAGAAACACCAATTTAGAATTAGACGCTTTATTTCTTGCCACCCGGAAATGGCTGGGGGTGGAGCTCGGGACTGTCAGCCACAGGGGCTCCAAGTGTCCTCAAACTGAGGAGCCCTTTTACAAACTCTGTTCACCCTCTGAACCCCTTCTTGTGTCCCACCCCCATGTCCCCTCCAGTGGTATTTGATGTCACGGTGCTGAAGCAGGACCAACCGCTGGTCCAGGACATCTTGTCTTCTGTTACCTGGTGGTACCTCAGTTTCCAAATTATCCCCCCCTCCACATTTCCATCCCGTCCCACTCCATGGAAAAGCCCAGTCGATAAGGGTTGGCTCATCTGAGCTGGTTGTTAGGTGAAAAGTAAGTATCCAAGGAAACTGCTTCATTCTTCAGTGTGAATCACTGTTTTGCACAAAGGTGTTAGATGTCACAGGAATGTTTTGTTTTCAGAAAGTATAGCTTGGTAACTCACATGGCTGAATATTATGGAGGAACCAGAAATGAGGATTTTCTCTCATCTTTCAGGTTTCACATATTCATTCAACAAGCATCTCAAAAGTCCCTTGCCTGTGTCAGAAACTCTCTTAGGTGCTGGAGTTATAAATATTAGAAAGAAAATGGCTGTCAATGTAGGGGCTAGACAATGGTGATACATTTTGATGAAGGCTCTAATAAAGACATAATGGGAACATTTATCAGGACTTTTATTATAGGGGATGTTAAATGTGCTTGTCTTTCGAGTCTGTTGAACTCAGGATCTTTCGGTGACCCCCATAAACATCCTCCACGAGCACGTGGCCTACTGGAGAGTGGAGGTCATTGGCTGGTCTGCACTGTGTACCGGGGAGTGCCTAGAACAAACCAGGCATGTAGAGGGCGTTCAGTGAAAGTCCATGGAATGATGAATAAATGAATACATTTGAACACAGGGCCCAGGTCCTGAGCATGGTGAATATGGATGGGGCTGCAGTTCCGTGGCGTGTCAGGACTTTCCATGGCCTGTGCCATGTGTGCCCTTGTTCTGTCCGCCCCCTCCACTCTAGCAAGAGTCCCCCTCTTCTGTGGCCCTGGTGCTTTGCTCTCTGTTAGATTATTTTCATCCACATGCCTTTCCTCTCCAGCTCGTGTCCCTTGTCTTTGCTCCCCTTTGCAGCAAACCTCAGAAGAGTTGTCTACACCCGCTACCTCCACATTCTCATTTGCCCACGCTCTCCAGTTTGCTTCGGTCAGGTTCCCCCACCAAACCTGCTCTTATAAAGCCCACCTCTGCCCTCCGTGTTGATGAGTCAGTGACTCTTAGTGCCCATCTTGCTTCCATAACAGCAGTGTAGACAGCGATGATCTCTCCTTCCTCCTCGACACGGCCTCTCCACCTGGCTTCCACATTGGCCTAATTTCTGGCTGCTTATCAGACACTTCTTGTCATCTTCTCTCCTCCTCGGCTTCCCTTCTTCCTTCTCTTGAGTTCCTGAATTTGGCCTTCCCACCTTGCGTCCCACCTAGCCCCCTTCCGTCCCACCCCACCCTCTCTCCTGTCGCCCTCAGCGCTCTCTGTCCCTTTTACCCTTCTCTACTTTTTCCTTTCTGCACACACTTACCAACCTCTAACATGTTATGTAATTTACTTGTCACTGTGTTTATTGTGTAAGATACTCTGGCCCCCTGCCCCTTGTTGGAGTGTGGGCACATTTGTGTGTTTTGCTCACTGCTGTATTCCGAGTGTGGAGATCAGTGCCTGGTATGCAATGGGTACTCAGTAAGTAGCTGTTAAGTAGTACTTATTATGAGTGACCATTTATTAGTGAATGTTTTCAGAAACGGTGATTTTTGCTTCTATCTCAGCTAATATATGCTAAGCATCATGGAAGGCTTCACAGAGGAGCTGACATCTGAGCTGAGTCTAGTATGAGTGGAGGAGAAATTCACAAGATAGGGAAGGGCTGAGGGGAG
The DNA here is from genome assembly GCA_002007465.1 of Ailurus styani. Lineage (NCBI taxonomy): Eukaryota > Metazoa > Chordata > Mammalia > Carnivora > Ailuridae > Ailurus > Ailurus styani. Next base: position 697,936 of record LNAC01000049.1, on the reverse strand, counting down.
GCTGTCCAGGCAGAAGAAACTGTTTCTTGGATGTAGGGAAGAGTTTGAAGCATGCAGGTTAGGGCTGGATTTAGTTTGACATGGGCCAAAGGACAGTGATGGGGGAGGCTAAACAACTGGGTCGCCATTGGGGATGGCAATGCTGTGAACGAGTATAGGTGCCATTCACGGATTTCTGGGGATTCAGGAGACAGCCTTCAACTCTGAGTAAAGCAGACTTGCTTCTGTCACACCATGCCCAAAGGCTTTTCAGAAAAGCAATCCAGGATCCTCAGTACTTTTCCTCAATACTTTTCTCAAGACTGCACCACCATAAGTAACCGAGCTGCCTGAGTCCTGGGGTGTTTGACCAAGACGCTCTGGGCTGCATGTGCTTTCTAGAGACCCCTCAGGATGGCAGGTCACAGCCTGTGCTCCTCAGCCCCAAAGCCCCTCTGTGAATAACAGTATGGTGAGATTCAGAGCGGCAAAACCCCATCCCAGTGACAGCCTCCAGACCCTTGGAAGCCTCCAAGACCTTCCTTCCCTACACTGCCTGGGGGGATGGCTGAGACCTGGGAGCACAGAGAAACGTTTACGTTTCTCCCCGCCTAGTGCATGCAACAGCTTTATGGGGCCTGAGTAATGATGTATGTACGAAGCTTCTGGTCCAGGAGGAGAGGGTGTAGGCAAGTAAGCAGTAAGCACTGAGTACTTTCCTGAACTAAGCAGCATGGTGATCATACCTTCAAAGAGGGGAGGGAGTCCGGAGGCAAGAGTGTCTACTTCCAAGTGGGGAGATCAGGGAAGACTTCACGGAGGCAGTGGCATTTTATGTCCTTTTTCGTCAAAAATCAGTGGGGAGATGGGGAAGAAAACTCCACAATAGGGTTGTGTGGACATTTGCAGGCAGACAGCCTCTAGATTAGCACCAATGTGAGCAATCTATTAATTGTATAAATTAGCAATTGTTTCTCAGGCAGCCAAAAAACCCAGCCCTAGCAAATGTTGTTAAATGTATCCGTTTTGTCCTATAATCTTTAAATAATCTTTTCATAAAGTGCCAACTGAAGAAAAGACCTAATCCATCCTCCCCTGGTAGGAGGGGAATTATCTTTCTGATGGTATAAAATAATCCTTTTAGGTGACATGAAACCAACTCTCAGCCTAAATCCCTTCTCTTTCCTCCCCCACAGGTGCCATCATTACTGTTAAGAACTGCATTTTAGAAATAAGCAGGGAGACTGGAGGGGTTATTTTGAGTCTTGAATAGTATTTAGTTGGAACCCAAATCTTCTAAAATGACAGCCTGGCTTCTGAGTGGCCCTGCTAAGGATCTTGCATTTCCCATCTCTCCATTGGAGGGGAGCCTCCATTTCCTGGGTGAAGAAGTCAGGGATTCCAGCCACTCTCCACAGGCCCTAATAGTCCCTAACAGGTGCTTGGGACAGTGAGAGTTTAGGGGTGGAAAGTGATTCAAGACAGCCTCAGGGGAGAAAGTATAGCATTAAAGCATTTTAGATGTGGTGGTAACAGAGATAATCCACTTACTGATGCTCTTTTTGGAGGGGAAGATGGCCTGGCTGGGTGAGGAGGACACACAGCTTAGAATCAGAGACCCCTAGTTCAAGTTCTAACTTTGCTGCTTACCAGTTGTATAGTTCAGGGACATCCTTTTCCTTTTTTTAGAATCTGTACAATGGGAACAACATTAGGAAAGCCCTTTGTTGTAATGCACAGGTGGTAGAAAGCTACATAAGCCATAAATGAGGACACCCAGGACAGAGAGTTTAAGTCTCTGTGGTTAGTGTCCTGGTGAGGTCTGGAGCTAAGGGCTCCTTCAACCCTGGGATCCTCTTCCTGTTATTCCAGGCATGTATCCACTTAGTAGGATAGCTTTATTAGGGCAGAACTGAAGCTAAGAGTTGATTCAGCTATCATCTGCATTCTTTTCCTGGTCATATCATGCAGACTCTGGCTGGTAATGTAATTAGTCCATCTATTATTTTCTCTCCTATACTTAATACTGTCCATCTATTCACGGAATGAGATTTATTGAGCACATGCTATGTGTCTATTGGGAAAGACATGCTGTGTGAAGTATTGGGCACTCAAATGAGAAAGGTTGCTTGTTCAGCCCTCGGGAATTGCACAGACGAACCTGTACCTGAAGAGCATATGGTGCCATGTGATCTTGTAAGAGAGGTTTGCATCAGGCACATCATTAGAGCTATTTTCTTGTTTTCAGGAGGAGGGCGAGGAGGGGTGGGGAGAGGCTACGCAGGGAGAGTGAGAGCAGCAGAGAAGGCTGCTCTCAGTAGGGGGGTCCTGATGGGAGTGTGTGCATATGTGCATGTTCCTTAATGTGAGTTTGGGGAGGCGAAGGGGGAAGGGCATTCCAGGGAGAGGGAGCAGTGACTGCAAATATATGTTGGATCTGCTGCCCTGGCTCAGTGTGGCTGGGTGGGGTGAGGGGTCCTGCCACGAGTGGCAGACATACTGGGAAACTGGCACGTGCCAGAAGGCAAAGGTATCTCATGGCCTCTAAGGAGTTAAACTTTATCCTGGAGCTCCCTTTAAATCCTTCTAAACAGGGGAGTGACATTATCAGATTTTAGAAAGATAATTCTGGTGGCAGTGTGTAGCACAGATGGGAGGGGAGAGAATTGGAAACAGGGAACCCTGTTCTGCAAAGATTGTGATAATCCAGGCAACGATGATGAGGGCCTTAGTGAGGGCAGGTGCGTAGGAATGAGGACAAAGTGGATTAGAGAAAGATTTAAAAAAGAGAATCAGCCTGGTGACTGATTGGGAATGGAGGAAGCGAGTGAGGGGGAGGAGTGGAAAAGTACTTGAGGAGTCTGGTTGGGGTGACAGGGTGAGGGATGGAGTCATTAATCAGGAATAAGATGAGGACAAGGTTGGGGTAAGAGAAGAGGGGACAGAACTATGAATTCTGCTTTGGGTCTCTGGAGTCAGGAATTCTGGGAAGAGGAGTCCAGCTGGCAGTTGAAACTGCATTTAAAGTTTGGGAGAGACTTACTAATTCATGACACAAATATTACTGAGTGTCTGTTATGTGTCCGGTGACCTTACAGTGTCTGGAGATACAGCAGTGACTGTGATGGACAAGATCTCTACTTTCATGAAGCGCTCATTCCCAAGGAGAGAAAACAAATAACAAATTAATAGAAAGATGGAAAATAAGACAGGATAACATGACAGAGAATAGCTGGGGGATTACATTAGATCAGATTCAGGACAGGCGTTTCTTTTCTTTTCTTTTCTTTCTTTCTTTCTTTTTTTTTTTTTAAAGATTTTATTTATTTATTTGACAGAGAGAGAGAGAGCTATCACACGTAGACAGAGAGGCAGGCAGAGGGAGAGGGGGAAGCTGGCTCCCCACTGAGCAGAGACCCTGATTGAAGCAGGGTCTCAGGACCCTGAGATCATGACCTGAGCCAAAGGCAAAGGCTTAACCCACGGAGCCACCCAGGCACCCCAGGACAGGTGTTTCTTAACAAGCTAGTATTCAAACCAAGATCTGAATATTGAAGAAGGGCCAGCCATGTGAAGACCTCAGGGAAAAGCAGTCCAGGCAGAGGAATCAGTATTGTGCAAAGGCTTTGCGAACAAACATGGCATGTTCAAAGAAGAGAAGGAAGACCAGGGCGTTTGCAATGTAGTGGATGAAGGAAGGGGGAGGTAGGACTGAAACTGGAGAAGTGGTCAGGGATTGGATTGCACCATAGAATATGTCGGTCAGATGAAGCTCCTCTGAATGGTAATAAATAACCCTCAAAGCTCCATAGCATCTAGTAAAGACAGTTATTTATCACTCATACTACATGTCTATTGTGGATTAGCTGCAAATCTTCTTCACTCCGGGACTCAGATAGATGGGTCAGCTCCTACCTGGGACCCTTCTGGTCTCTTTGCAGAGGGAAGAGAGAAGGTGAAGGATCATGGGAGCCTTACAGCTTCCGCATGGAAGTGGATGTGCCCCTTCCATTGGCCAAAGCAAGTTACATGCCATCAGTGATGCCATCAGGGGTGGGGATGCACAGTCCTTCCACGGAGAGGAGCAGCGGAAGTTGAGATCAGCAGTGCAGCCTTCCACGTAGGCTATGGTGAAGAGATTTGATTGGACTATAGAAAGCCATTAGAATTTTTTTTCAAAGCAGAGGGTATTATTTTTGGTTTCTAAAAGAGGCAGGGTAAAAAGTAGATCAAGAGTGAAAACAGGAGTATGAGAAGCAGGGCAATCTGGGAAAGTACGTGTCGGATATGAGCACATGGCAGAGGAGTTCTTTAGGGTAGAGCCCTGCAAATACTATCAGGACCAGGCCCTCTGCAGGAGGGACACTGTGGGGATGACTTGGCCTTGTTGGCTCTCCATATGTATCAGGCACTAGAGGATGGTCTTTGGACAAGGGACCCTGGAATACCAGTATCCTGCCCCAAATCACAACATTCCTCTCTAGGAGTCTCCTAGAGAAAGATGCCGTGAGTAAAGGGAAAGTAGCACCTAAATGCTGGTGAGGGTGGACCCTGAGCCACAATAAGGAGGGTCTTGTAAATTAGGCTGGAGGAAACAGAAGCAGCCGTGGCTTTTCTTTCTCCTCCTCCTCACACCGCGTACCATAGGAAATGATTCAATCCCTGATCAGGAATCTTCTTTCTTTTCCACTTGGAAAGGAGAGAAAAGAGGGCAGGATGGGTGGTGTGCTCAAGGACAGTGAGCCTCTGGGGCAGTATGCCACTTCTGCCACCAAGCTGAAGAGGAAAGAGAAAAAAAGAAAAAGCAAGAGGCCTAAGAGCTCCTGGTGCTGTGTGGACCAGGAGCAGACCCCCAGCCCACCTGTAGGGTGGAACACTCCATTCACAGGTAGCCCAGTCCAAATTACTGATGTGACGATGAGTCTGGATTAATCTTCCTCTTCTGCAGGGTGGACTGAGGAGGGGTTGAAAGGGGAGCTTCCCTTCCCTCATATACTGTGTCCTGCAACCTAATGCCTCCACTCCTGGAGGGAGAATGGAGAAAGCCCGACAGGAAGAGAACTTTGACTTTTTAATTTCTCCTGCCAAAGCTCCCCCTGCTGGTGGCTCCATGGAGGTTACTCATTGCACGTTTGAAATATACCAGGGGGTCCCAGACGTGAGGGGGGATCCATGGCCGAAATATCCAAGACAAGTGATTTTGCCACCTGGGGTTTTTCTCTGAACACCAGATCTTGGCTTCGGTTTTTATAAGAGAACGTCACAAGTTCTTCAACTAAAATTATTAATGTCTCATGGGCAGGGCCCATAATTTATACTTCTTTGGACCCCTTCCTTCCCCACAAAGTCCAGCACAGGCCAGCCAAAAACAAGTTAAATACTTCTGTGAATGAATGAGTAAGTGACCAAATGATTTCCCAGCAGGCTTATCCAGAAACACTCGTGTTCCAGCTCTCCCACTGACCATGGTGTCCGTGATGAACTTCATATCCATATGAGAATGCAGATGGAGAGAGGGATATTTATTATGCTGTCAGAGAGGGAAAGCAACAATGTAGGCCTTCTGATTCTCTTCCTGCTGGCTGGGCCCTGTGGCCAACAGTTAGAGAATGACAACGTGTCTCCGTTTCCTCTAGGGCTCAGGGGACCACGACAGACTCAGGCCATTACCCATGGAGCTGGCCAGGGAGAGCGTACCTGTCAAATTGGCTGGAACGTAGCAAGATAAACTCCTGGTGAGTCCTTCTGTGACACCCTAGGGCTTTGGTGACAGAGTTAATTAATCAAGACACCAATGTCAAAATTAAAGTGAGCAGGAAAAGTCAATTAGTGATTGAATAGCTATGAGGAGACATATTTTAATGAGGTTCCCTCTAATTTGGGCTGTTCCTTGCCCCTCCTCATTAGGCGTGGTCATGCTTCCTTTTTCTGAGCACTGTGGGGCTCAGGAAGAGGGAGGGAGGAAGGGTGTCTCTCTCATTTACTCAGGGTTGGATGGGGAGAGTTCTCTGCTGTCTACAATATGCCAGGGCCCCATAAAGCTATTTATCACTGCTCTGAATTCTTTACAGGTAGATGTTCATTTCGATTTGTAGTCACCTCCTCCACTCTCCTTCACAGGCTTGCCAGGCTCCTGAGAGGAGATCTGAGCCGAGAGGGGGAGACACAGGCTGGCCAGGAAGGCTGGGGCTGGGCTCTCCAGGGATGCATCTGCCACCATTCCACCCTCCACAGCCTCCTTTAACTCTATTTGCTTCTACAGGGAGAGGGGGAGATTAGGATGTTTCTCAGGCATTCCAAACCCTTGTCACGGTTAATAAAGGTCTGGCAGGAACTGGAGCTAGGATGGCTTAGGCTCTGGCACTGGGGACTCAGGGAGGGAACATTAGGTGTAGCTATTGCTCTAGCTGCCTAGGTGACACCAAGGAGCCCAGGGACCAAGAGGGAGACCAGACTGAGGGTCCCTGCTTCCTACTGTGACTTCCCGCATGAAGCGGGGGGGGGGGCGTGTGGACAGTGTGACTGATGGGTGCAAGGTCAAGGGACAGGAAATGGAGCATGGATGGCTGGAAGAAACACTGAGGGGGAAGCTTCTGGCTGCATTTCCCTGACATTGACTTGGGTCAGGCTTGGGTCCAGGGCTTCCGGAGGGCTTGAGCCTGAAATTGGGATCTCAGTTTACCATTTCTTTTCTTTTCTTTTCTTTTCTTTTCTTTTCTTTTCTTTTCTTTTTTTTTTTTTATCACAAAATAATACAGATTCACTATAGGAAAAGGGGACAAAGAAAAAGCAGTTTGACCTTATCTCACTACGCAGAGACTAACTACTGCTAGTCTTTTCAGATGCTTTGCAAGTAAATAGGTTTAATGTTTTACATTAATCAACATAGAGTTTAGCTGTATATCACGATTCTGTCTGGTAGGCGTTAAGTATTTGGGTCGCTGGGAAGGCCCACCCCATTTGTAAATTTGTTATATTCACAAGTGAAAGTCCATTCCCATTTATTTTCTAGAAATTAAAAACTGTTGGGCAAAACTGAGGTCCTTTTATATACAGGAAAAATCACGAAAATGTAATCATGGGCTCCTGTGCAATAAAAAACCAATTTAAACAAAGAAAATGATGGAAGGATGTAAATGATAAGAGAATCACTGGAGAAAAAAAAAAAAAAGCCTTGTTCCTGGATAGAAAAATGTAATATTGCGAAGATATCAAGAAAAAAAGGAAAGCTAAAAAAGCTGAAAACATTTTAAAGGAAAGAAAAATATCAAGATGCAGATAACCAAGCTGAAAAGAAAAAAATACTTCCACACGCCCAACATAAGAATGACTTATCATTACAGTTTCTTTCTTTCCAGTGCTTTTCTTTTGTGTGTTTTTTCAAGAATGTGAAGGCTTATAGCATAAACATGTCTTCAGCTTATTATATAGTCATGACAGTAAATTTTTAAAATAAAAATTTACTTATTTATTTTAGAGAGAGAGAGGGTATGCAAGGGGTGGGGTGCAGAGGGAGAGGGAGAGAGAAACTTAAGAAGACTTCACACTGAGTGTGGAGCCCAGTGTGGGGCTTGGGCTCGATTTCACCGTCCTAAGATCATGATCTGAGTAGAAACCAAGAGTCGGACACTTAACTGACTGCACCACCCAGGCGCGCCATAATGATACCATTTCAGTGGCGAAAATATGTAAGTATATTTTTTGCACATTGTTAAATTATTATCCGACGTTGGATTTCAAGGTGCTTCAGATTATTACAAAAACACTATGCATTACATTATTGTGCACGTCATCTTTTGTTGTGTTGAATTAGTTCTTAAGAGTATATTTGCCTAAATAATATTGTTGAGTTAAAACATTTGGGCTTTCAGTAATTCTTGATTAATATTTCCAAAATGCTTTCCAAAACCATTGTCCAATTTACAGGAGTGTTGGTTTCACTACGCCCTCAGCAGCCTAAGATATGATTAAATTTTTTTTACTGAGGTATAAGTAGTATGAAATGAAAGACCCATATCATAAGAAATCAGTTTGATGGGGTTTGACAATTAAATACATCTTTAAACCCTTCCCCCATTATAGAATATTTTCATTACTCAAGAAAATTCTTTTGCCTGTTCTGGACTTCATGAAAATGAAAACTGTAACAATGAATTATATATGCTCTAAACTCTATTAATTCATTGTTACAATTTTTGTTTTAAACAGAATTAGTGGTCTTCTAAGGAATTAATGACATGCCCATTTGGTTCTTTTTTATAGTTTCCATCTCTCTCCAAATTTCCCATTTGTTCATACATAATTACTCTGTTTATTTCGCTGTCACTCTCTAGATAATTCTAACATCGAGCCATCTCTGGGTCTTCTTCTGTTTACTCTTCCTCTCTTAACCCTGTGACATTGGCTCGTATCTTACGGTCTCTTAATTCCTTATTTATATTGGACATTGTGTGTAAAAGATCACTGGAGACTGACGTAAAGAATATTTACCCATAGGAAAGGTTATGTCCCTTCTTTGAGCCACTAATGTGGGGGATGGAGACCTTCAAAGCTCTATCTGAGCAGTGTATGGGTGCATTTAATCTTCAGTTCAATTCAGTTCATCACTGGGTTCAGGTGTTTTGAGAATGCTGTCAAGACTCTCTTCCTTAGGGCTTGGGCCCTGAGTGAGCACCAGTGAGACTCAACAGATCGTTTTAGGCTTCACAGCTCTGTTGCCAGCTCTCTGGACCATGGGCGGCTTTCTCTTTCTGCTTGGCATCCAGCTGCCAACTTGAGTTTTAGGTCCTTCCCAGGATTCTTCAACTCAGGAGACCCCTCTTCATCTTCTGCCCCATTCTGTGTTTTAGGAAGGCCACTGTGCTGCACTTGGGGGAGGCCCTGGGTTCCTCGAAGGGGGATTTCCCAGATCTCTGTCTTACTCCTAGTCTTTAGTGGGTCTTGTCTCGGGGAACATGCTGCCCACCTCAAGGGAATTCTCTGGGTTCTCTCTTGCCCTTTGCCTTGGGTCTCTTACCTATGTACTTGATGAAGACCTGTGTGAAAGCTTTGGCATGTGGGGGGTGTACCCTTGCTCTGTGGCTGGGGTTCTCAGGATTCTGATCTGTCACAGGAGCTCACATAGACCCATTAGATGTTGTTACAAGTTGGGCTGAAATTTCTTTACTCAAGTCTATGGCAGATCTCTCTTTTTCCTGCCACTTCATAGATAGAAGCAGCCATGGGTCTCTTCTGTGTTAGGAAGAGCTTGTCATTTCTGCAGTTCAGTTTATTTAAGTTTCTTGTCCATCCTGAGCACTCTGATGGTTTTGAAATCCGCGATTTTGTGGCTTCCTTGGCTAGTTCTTGTTGCTAAGACAGGTTCCACAGTCACTTGTTCCTTTCTACATCCTCACCAGAAACAGAAGTCCCAGGCGTATTATTTTCCAATTTATGCTAACTTAACAGAGAGAAATGGTAATTTGGTGTTTTAATTTATATTTTTTATTCTCTGGGAACTGAACGTTTCAAATCCTTGTTTGCTAGTAACATAACTTCCTTTGTGAGTGTCTTTTGCCTTATCTTTTAGAGTCTTAATTTGTTTTTGACCCATATACAGGAGGTCTTAAATACTAAATATAGTGCCTCTTTGTTACATTTGTTGCAATATTTTTTGTTTGCCGTTTGCTTTAATATGTTCTTTTTTTTAGTCAAACTTAGAGATCTTACTCTTTCTTCTTTTTATTCTTTATGTTGGTTCTGAGCCTATAAAGTTATCTTTCCTTTAGAGGTTTGGAAAATATTCAGTTTTATTTTTCTGAGATTTTGATGTTTAAAAAAACCCACATTTAGCTCTTCCACTCAATTGGAATTTGTTTTAGTGCATAATATAAAGTGAGATTTGAAAATTACTGTTTCTCTAAATTGCTAGTTAATTGTCCCAACACCATTTATTGGGTAATCCTTGCTTTCCCTCATTGAGCTGTAATGAATCTTACATCTTTGTACGTAATCGGGTCCATTTCAGTGCCATCTGTTCTGTTACAGTGATCTTTCAGTCTGGTCCTGGGCAGATACAGATGAATTTTTGAAACTGCAGAGCTAAGGAGCTAATAGTGGTCTTGGTATGTCCTCATGGGGGGGGGCGGGAGTCATTTCTCTCTGAAAGCATTTGATGACAGTTCTGCAACTTTTATTTATTTATCTTTTAATTATTAAGTCCTCAAGAATTAAAGCTCTTCGAGGGTTATGATTGTCTTTGACAAGGTCAAATACTACCTGAACCCTATTCTCTTGGAAAACAGCAGTGGGCAAGAAATCCCCCACTCCTTTGTGTTCCTGGAAATGCTGACAGCAAAGAACCAGCCTATCCAGTATGAGGTGGGTAAGATTCAGGGGCAGTCCCCTGTTTACCTAGGACTTAATGGACACAGACCCTCCAGATTCCCATTCTTGGTCTCATAGTGATTAGCTCTACTCTTTGTTCCTGATGAATGTAGACAAAATACTCACTTACTTGTCTTGGCCAAACTTTAGTTACGCTTTTTCTCCACCCCACCCTCCACACCCCTGTACCTTGAATTTTGATCCATGCTCAGTCTAAGCCAGCAATGGACTATGGAGCCTCTCCTTCACAACCCCTCTTGCAAATAGGCTTGCTTGTTCTGTCTCCCCTCCCCCCAGTTCTTCTTTACTCTTCCCTGTAAAAGTTCTGCTTGACTTCAGGCGGGAGCATTCTTCCCATTACTGTAGTCTCCCTCGCCCTCTTGCAATAATCCCGTTCATTTCGCATTATTATTTATTACTCGTGAAGTAATATCTCTCCATTCACCACTGTATCCCCAGTGTCTACACAATTCCAGTAATAGAGCAGGTTATTAATAATGGCTCAGTTAATGGTTCGGGTTTTTTAAATTATAAGAATAATTCATGATCATCGAAAGCAAAAAAATCAAACAGTTCAGAATGATACAAAAGAAAGTATAAAATCCCTGTTACCCTCAAGTTCTAACCTTTGGAAGTTGCCATTATGTATATTTCTTTTGTATCTTTCAAGACATTTTCTATCCTTATGTGAGAAAAGTATATGTATACCTCACAGATGAGACTATTCATAATTAATATTCGTCAGTGTTCTGAAGTCCTTCAGCAATCAGTTTACCAGTATATCTTGGGCGTCATTTTCCACATCAGTGTACGTTGAGCTACCTTGTTCTGCCCCACAACAGCACTGTGCTCTATTGCGTGGCACATTCTAGAAGTACCATCCCTTATTTGTTATATTGTTCCAGGTTTTTGGTATTACAAACAGGACTGCTGTAAATACCCTATGTGTTTTTATGTACCTGTACCTGTATATATACAAGGATAAATTCCTACAGTGGAAATAGTCAAGAATTTAAGATGTTGGTAGATGATCAGACTGTCGCTCAGCCACCAAAAATGAATGAGAAGAATTTAAAAAATCTGGCTTTTTTGGGACTTTGCCTATATTATAGATAAAAAATTGAATCTAGCTGCTAATACAGTTTACATTTCTTTGTGTGAGATTGAACATCTTTCCACACAGTTATTGGCCTTTTTTTAATTGGGCTGTTCTTTCCTTATTGATTTTAAAGAGTTCTTTTTATGTCAAATAAATTATGTCATATATGCTGCAAGTAATTTACCTGTTTGTCTTAGACATTGTAAATGTTATTTTTTTTGCTGTAGACAATGTTCATATTTTTATATAGTCAAAAGTGTTCATCTTTTCTTGTATAGCTTCTGTGTTACTTTCAATTCAATATGCAGGCATATCATAGTTGACTTAAAGCTCACATTTATGAAGATTTAAGTAAGTTATTTTCCAGTTTGAAATTATTCAAAACAATATTTGCAGACACAAATGTATACTCATTGTTGACTATTTCCTGTGGGTCAGTTCCTAAAAGTATTATTTTGGAGCCCAAATGTGTGAACATTCTTTTTTTTTTTTTTTAAGATTTTATTTATTTATTTATTTGACAGAGAGAGACATCACAAGCAGGCAGAGAGGCAGACAGAGAGAGAAGGGGAAGCAGGCTCCCGCTGAGCAGAGAGCCCGATGCGGGACTCGATCCCAGGACCTTGAGATCATGACCTGAGCCGAAGGCAGAGGCTTTAACCCACTGAGCCACCCAGGCACCCATGTGTGAACATCCTAAACACGAATTAAGTGTTGCCAAATCAAGGCCACCAGTTTTCACCCCCTTTTGTGTCCATTGATGTATCCTCTCAGTAGGAATGCCTTTTTTTTTTTTTTGCCCAGAAAAGTTAGATGCTAGAGATGAGAAGGGATGAAGAACAGGAAGACGGAGGCCCAGAAGAGAAGAGCATTTTAAAAGAAAATGTAAGGGACTACATCACAGGCACAAATTCCAGTTAGCATTGTTATCCCTTAGGTTCTACTCCTTCTGACACAGTTCGTTGAAGGGATTTATTTACCGGTCTTGTAGCTTTGGGGTGAGAACGAGGACTAATTAGAACCTTGTTTTGTAGTTGGGTTTGTACACAATCATAGTGACTTTTGTTTTTGTTTTTAAAGATTTTATTCATTTATTTGACAGAGAGCACAAGCAGGGGGAGCAGCAACAGAGGGAGAGGAAGAAGCAGGCTTCCCGCTGAGCGGGGCTAAATCCTAGGGTTCTGGGATCAGGACTGGAGCCGAAGGCAGATGCTTAACTAACAGAGCCGTCCAGGCACCCCTTGTGGTGACTTTTGTATCAGCAAGCAAGGAGAGACTGTTTTCTCTGCAATTTCCTGCTATATGTGAGCTCACGGTCAATATAGTTTACATATCTCCTCTATGATTTCCTAGAGCTTTTAAAGCTAGATTGGAGCAAGGGACAAATTCTATCTATTTGTGGGTAATGAATTTGGAATAAATGGATTTCTCCCTTTTAAATCTAAATAAAAGGAGAATTCACAAATCCTAACTATTTCTGCTAGTTCCACCAAAGGTAAATTGCACACTGTCTTGCATACTTCTAGAAAAGCATGAAGCTAGAATGTCCCTATTTTCAGAACTGAAACTGGTTTAGGCACTTTAGTTAAAATGACAAGGTGGCTGATTTGTCTGGTGGTTTCTTTTTCATGGACTCCAAAGGATATTATATAAGCTCACACCTAGAAATGTGGTTAAACTGATCAATCTCCTCCATTAATTTCAGGGTTCACACTTCTCTTTATGCCTCTGCCATCTTCCCCACCGGACCGTAAGCTTCGTGAGAGCAGGCTTGCTTTGTGATTGAGTTCTGCGCGCTGCCCGGAGGGGTGCTGAGGAGAGCTTTGTGAAATCACCAAGTATAGCCACACATGATTTCCTCTGGAATTCTTACGGCTGCCAGTTACTCAAGGCAGGGGGTTCTGATCTGGTGTGGTATGGCAGAATCTTCTCGCCCAGATAAGAACCTACATTTTATAGGAACTTTCTGCAGGGTGTTAGAGCAGAGGCCATGGACCTTGTGTACAAAACCATTTGCTGTTTGTACAAAACCTGGAGTTGGTGGCTCCCCCTCTCAGTTCCTGTGTGCCTTTGGGAAAGAGTACCTTGAACAACTTATCATGCATTTTTTTTCTTGATTTCCCTGAAGTTCCTGGCAGGTTCTCAGTCCCAAGCCCTGCCCCCCAGCCCTCCTTTAGGGTTTTGCAGACTTTTCTCAACAGACAGGTGCCAGTCTTGCTTTTGGAGCTTTTATGAGGTGGGAATGGCCTCTTGCCAAGAGAGAGGGACAGGAGGTTGATGGGGGCTAAGACTGGGAAGAAGGATGTAGTAATGATGAAACAGCGTTCTCGGTCAGCCAGAAAGTGCAAGTACCCCTGTCAGGCACAGACCATTAGGTGACCCCAGGTGGGGCTGGACACGATCTTACCAGAAATGGGACTCAGTGAGCGCCAGCTTCTGTGCCCATCCTGGCCTCCTTACTGTGGTCTGTGTCCTCGTTGCTGATGGTCAGAGCTTCTGGCTGAAGAACTGGACTTTAAAATCCCTGACCTTCTGGGCAATGAGGCACAGTCTGGGCTGTGGGGTGCAGGACTTTTCCCTTCTGGTCTCTGTTCTTAGAGTTGCTCCAGACTTCCCAAGTGATGTAGCTGAGCCCCTGGGCAGGGCTGGCCTCAGTTTCCCTGAGATGAGCAGGTGGCAAGGTGGCGATCCATGGTGAGTCAACGTTTGTGAGGGGTCAGAGATGGCAGATTAAAAATGAGCTCTGAGGGGGGAGGAAGCCAGAAAGCACGAAATTAGAGTTGGCNAGCAGAGAGCCTGATGTGGGGCTCGATCCCAGGACCCTGAGATCATGACCTGAGCTGAAGGCAGAGGCTTTAACCCGCTGAGCCACCCAGGCGCCCGATGGTCAGAGCTTCTGGCTGAAGAACTGGACTTTAAAATCCCTGACCTTCTGGGCAATGAGGCACAGTCTGGGCTGTGGGGTGCAGGACTTTTCCCTTCTGGTCTCTGTTCTTAGAGTTGCTCCAGACTTCCCAAGTGATGTAGCTGAGCCCCTGGGCAGGGCTGGCCTCAGTTTCCCTGAGATGAGCAGGTGGCAAGGTGGCGATCCATGGTGAGTCAACGTTTGTGAGGGGTCAGAGATGGCAGATTAAAAATGAGCTCTGAGGGGGGAGGAAGCCAGAAAGCACGAAATTAGAGTTGGCGCATGAGAGAAAGAGATTAAACGGAAAAAGAAAAATCGCCGGCAGCTTTGGATTTACCCAGCCAGAGTTTCTCTGGTGGGCAAGGAAAGCTTAAATAATCCAAATTAATTTCTAGTTAAAGGCAGAGCTCAGAGAGCAATCAAACAGGTGACCACAGCTGGCACCAAATTTCACTGGGAGATAAACTACGAATGCTAAAAATCAGCCGTGTGTGCCTAGAGACAGACTGGAAATAGGCGACCCTGGGCGTAAGGTGGAGGCTAGAATGTTCCAGTTGTTCATCCAGTACTTGGTGCTCGGTGCTGGGCTTCCGGTATGTGTCTGAAACACGGTCACTGCCTTAGAGTGGCTCACGGTCTGAGGTGGGAGATGCCTGAAGAGAGTACTGCGGGACCATAGGACGAGTAATGCTGTGACAATATGCGAAGGGGGTAAAGAAGGAAGCGGGGAGAGTAAAGCGGGAGGGGGTGATAAGAAAGGACTTTCTGCAGGATCAGATGCCTCACTGGAATTCCAGGGACCAACAGGGATTATCATGCTGCTGAGGAGGTGGGGAGGGGATGTGTGGGCAGGTGGAACAGCAGGTGTGGTGACATGGACGCCAAGAGGGAGCCTGGGCCTCCCCACGCAGTCCTGTTAGGCTGCCGCATGGGGTGCCCTTTGGGACGTGCCAGAGGTGAGGTCACGGTCAGATCCGATTTAGGCTTTTGGAAGATTGTTCAGGCAGCATGGTGGGGTTAGATTTGGGGTGAGAAGGGAGGAAGAGGGGTCATGTGCACAGTGATAGCAGTCATCTAGGGGAAGGGATGATGGCCTGAACTAAGTAAGGCTCTGGCCATGAGGACAGAGAAAAGGCAATGGATTTGGGAAATAGCAAGGTGCGGAATTTGTATCTTGGTGATTGGGTGACTATTTCAGTGCGTCTTGTCAAGAGTCTTACTTGGTGATTAGGTGTGGTTCCATCCTCGGGATGGAAAGGAGAGGGGACAAGGAGGGCTTTGGATGCACAGATGGGACAAGTCAGGACTTCAGGGGGCTTGGGGCACCTGTAGGACATCCAGATATCAAGCAGTTTGGAGCCTCACCCCTTTCCCTCTTGCTGTGAACTCCCACTTCCTAAAGTGGGCACCCTCTGGGTGCTGCCCAAGACTTCCCTCTGGGGCTCTCCCCACCCCCATTCCCAGCAGTAGTCCCCCAGTTGGTGGGTGTAGAGGACCGCTGGTGGTGGCTTTTGAGGATATCCAGTTGCATGGTGTGAGGGGTCTCCATCCTACCAGCTTGGCCTTTGAATGCTGATTTTGAGTGTTAGTCCTTGGGGGATGAATGCGACAGCGACTTTCAAACTATGTTCCTTTGAACCCCGGGTTTCTGGCCGGAGCTGCTCCCAGGCAGGTCAGGCTTTCCGGTCCCCACCCTTCTCTTGTCACCCAGCCCCCTCTCTCCTTGTGGGACCCACCCAGGTGTTGTGAACATTTCAACCTGCACCTTCTGGGTCACAGTCACCTCCCATAAGCCAAGCAGGCCAGTGCCCAGGGACTCACTCCTTTCATAACCCTGGAGACTTCCGTAGCACCAAAGGTCTGTTGTCTCCCTCCCTCTCTTCACAAACTTTTGCTTAAACTGAATCCCTCCTATGGGAACTGTCTCCCTTCTACCATCCTGCTGGTTACCAGAGGCGTGAATATCGTTGGCCTTTGGACAGTGGCTATAAAAAGAATTGCAGTAGTGACAAATGGTAAGAGACAGAAGTATGTTAGAATCAAAGCAAGTGGGCTCTGCCCGAGTCCGGAAGGAGAGGACAGGTCTGAGGTCTCCCAGATGAAAAGGAGTTAACCACGTGCAGATGGGAAGAATCGGTGTTGCAGGTAGGGGGGAGTGAGATGGGGAGATGCTAGGGATGGCGGACGTGGGCAGATGAGCCAGGGGGCATCTGTGTTAGTTCCAGAGGAAGATGCTGGTTTGGATTAGAGTAATGGCAGGGCACGAATTTGAGAGAATTTCAGGAAGTAAATGGAAAGCACTGAGGGATGGATGGGTGATAAGGAGTGGGCACAGGGCTGTGAAATGTGATGTCCTTGGTTTCTGGCAGATGGGACGAGACAGAGAGTGGCAGCATTCACTGAGATACGGAGCCCTAGGGAAGCACGTGCAAGAAAGGAGGACAGGTTCATCCCCTCGGAGTTTGAGGTGACTTCCAGATATCTCAGAGGAGATGGCAAAGAGACAGTTGGATACACAGGTCCAGAGCTCTGAGATATCCGGACTTTAAAAAGGGCTGCCTAGGTGCTCAGTCGGTTAAGCATCTGACTCTTGATTTTGGCTCAGGTCATGATCTCAGGGTTGTGAGATCGAGCCCTTCTTTGGGCTCCACGCTGGGCATAGAGCCTGCTTAAGTTTCTCTCTCTCCCTTTTCCCCTGCCCTTCCTCCCCCACTCACTCTCTCTTTCTGTCTCTCTAAAACTAAAAATAATAAAAAATAAAAATAAAAAGGGCTGTTTTCTACCAAGCCACTGGTCTGATGGTAGGCTGCATACTGGGCACTTTGCATTCTCCCTTCTGGACAGTTGCATCATTCAGTCATTCGGTGAACATTCGTTAGACACCACTCTGGTGGGCACAGGTGATATAGCAGTGAACAAATAGATGCTATTCCTCCCCTCAAGGAACTAAGCCGTGAGTTTGCACAAAGTATGGATGTGATTGGATTCTCTCCAAACTGCCTACCGCCTCACGATATTGGGGTTATTAAAGGTCGTTTGCGCGTGCTCTCTATTCCCCCTATCTTGGATTGTGGTTAACTGTTTAGAACAGATTTACTTGTGTTTTCACACTTCATAGCTACCTTTAGATAAGAATTTCAAAACTGTCTTCCGTTACTGCTTTGATAGTGGTCTACTTGGTGTATTTGTCTCTCGACATTGAGTCTGAAGCTCTGCATTCTTCGAGATAGGGAACCAGACCTCAAATGCCTTCCTCAAGCATTAGGGCTGATCTCCTGGGTTCTGAATGAAGTATTTGGAATACTGTGAGATTTAACCTTTTCCAATATGCATAGCCAGAAGAAAGTAAATTAATCACGAACATTGATTTGCTCATTGTATTTGCTGATTTGTCTCCTTTTCTGAACTTTAAATATCTTGAGGCAGGGACTGTATTATTCAACCTTATTATCTCTGGTTTCTAGTACAGTCCATGGCACATAATAGGCAATTAATGAATATATACGCTGAATGAATAAACCAGTGGGGAGCATCTTTTGATGATTGTCTTGTTCTTTTAGTTAATTCTTATTTTATTTGAACTTGTATGTTTTTACCTCGTCTCCTCAAGTACAGTTCAAGTTGCTCTGACTAAGAACTGTGGTTTCTTGGCGTTGCTGGACTCACTGCACATGCCCGGCACTTCTCTGTGGGTTGATCGGTTAGAAGGAGAAAGAGTTTGCCTCTCTAATCACTGTCCTTCACCTGTAATACTCTCATCATTGAGTTTCCTCAATTCCCCCTCATTTGTGAGAGCAAAATCCAACAGGTGTCTGAGCCTTGCTTTCGAATACTTACCACACTGGACACTATATTCAAGTTGTGGATGGTGGGACGGAAGTGGACAAACTTAGAGGGACTCCTTAGCTTTCACCAAGTAAGCACTTTGTCTCTTCCTGATGTCTTAAGAGTCAGGGACTATTCTTATTTTACAATAGAAGAGAACTGAAGCCTGAGGAGGTTAGGCAACTTGCCCGAAGTTAGTGTTTGAATCCAGATGGTTCTACTTCTGAAACCGGCACTCTAAGTCAAAGATTGTACAATTTACATAAATGTCAGAATCATCTGGAAGCCTGGGGATATTCCTGGACTCCACTGCAGACTGCATTATTGTTTAGAGGATGGGTTGGGGCCCAAGAATGCATGTTTTAACAAGCAAGCACCCAAGAGGATTCTGGTAGTGGTGGCACTGTGCCGTCATGGACATGGGACATAGTCACTCAGAGGCTTAGACTGTGCTCTGACATAACCATCCCTGCCCTTTGGGGGACAGGGGATATGGCACTTTCCTGCTCTGTGTTTCCCGAAACCCATAAGCCTGGAACAAAGCTATGCTGAGGGTGTCTCCAATAGAGGCTTTGACATGAGTTCCTCCTGTAAATTGGGAGGCGGTTAAGCACCAATAAGCAGGAGCCCCAGACACTCTGCATCCACCCACTAAGTGAGATTATCTTTTTCTCTCAAAGACACCACCTTGGAAGTAAAACCAGGTAGAGCCAAAGAGGGCAGGTCAAGAGAGCACACATCCACCCCCTGGCAAGGTGGTGCGGAAGCTCGAATTCATGAGGGGTCATTCGGGGTGCTGCTGGTGGAGTGAAGCCCTTCCTGGAGCTCAGGGAAGAGGGAAGGAGGGGAGGCAGCCAGACCTAGTAGAGATCCAGGATCCTGCCCAGAGGGAGGGAGTCCTCCTGGAGGGGGAAAGGCTCTGACACCAGTGCTCATCACAGCTGCGTCGTATCCCGGCTCCTCCACCTGTTGACCGAATCACCTTAGGCCAGCTGCTTAGCTTCTCTGGCCTTGGTTTCCCAATCTGTACGGGGAGAATACTAATACCTATGCAGCGGTATGTCATACAGCTTAGATGTACCAAGGACACCTTGCCTGGCACACTGGCCTTCAACGGAATGTGCTCATTAGTATGGGTCTGAGGTTTTCAAGGGCATGGCAGGGAAAGAAGTTGGTATTCAGCTTTCCCCAATCCTGCACTAAAAACCCTCCAGGGGAAGCCCTGGCAAGAGTCCTGGCTCCAAGACGGACTCATCAAGTAGTCATAAATATTTATGGACAGTCGGGCAGCCTCCTCAAATGTCTTCCCTACCCTTTGGTCCTGCTCCCTTCCTTTAATAGTCGGCATCTCTGGTCTTCAGCAGAGAGGGGCTCCGCATTTAGAAGGATGTGGTGGACGGACCTGGGAGCTGGGAACATGGAAGAACTTGGATGTGAGATGCAGGGCTGAAAATGCGNTGGGACAAGTCAGGACTTCAGGGGGCTTGGGGCACCTGTAGGACATCCAGATATCAAGCAGTTTGGAGCCTCACCCCTTTCCCTCTTGCTGTGAACTCCCACTTCCTAAAGTGGGCACCCTCTGGGTGCTGCCCAAGACTTCCCTCTGGGGCTCTCCCCACCCCCATTCCCAGCAGTAGTCCCCCAGTTGGTGGGTGTAGAGGACCGCTGGTGGTGGCTTTTGAGGATATCCAGTTGCATGGTGTGAGGGGTCTCCATCCTACCAGCTTGGCCTTTGAATGCTGATTTTGAGTGTTAGTCCTTGGGGGATGAATGCGACAGCGACTTTCAAACTATGTTCCTTTGAACCCCGGGTTTCTGGCCGGAGCTGCTCCCAGGCAGGTTAGGCTTTCCGGTCCCCACCCTTCTCTTGTCACCCAGCCCCCTCTCTCCTTGTGGGACCCACCCAGGTGTTGTGAACATTTCAACCTGCACCTTCTGGGTCACAGTCACCTCCCATAAGCCAAGCAGGCCAGTGCCCAGGGACTCACTCCTTTCATAACCCTGGAGACTTCCGTAGCACCAAAGGTCTGTTGTCTCCCTCCCTCTCTTCACAAACTTTTGCTTAAACTGAATCCCTCCTATGGGAACTGTCTCCCTTCTACCATCCTGCTGGTTACCAGAGGCGTGAATATCGTTGGCCTTTGGACAGTGGCTATAAAAAGAATTGCAGTAGTGACAAATGGTAAGAGACAGAAGTATGTTAGAATCAAAGCAAGTGGGCTCTGCCCGAGTCCGGAAGGAGAGGACAGGTCTGAGGTCTCCCAGATGAAAAGGAGTTAACCACGTGCAGATGGGAAGAATCGGTGTTGCAGGTAGGGGGGAGTGAGATGGGGAGATGCTAGGGATGGCGGACATGGGCAGATGAGCCAGGGGGCATCTGTGTTAGTTCCAGAGGAAGATGCTGGTTTGGATTAGAGTAATGGCAGGGCACGAATTTGAGAGAATTTCAGGAAGTAAATGGAAAGCACTGAGGGATGGATGGGTGATAAGTAGTGGGCACAGGGCTGTGAAATGTCCTTGGTTTCTGGCAGATGGGACGAGACAGAGAGTGGCAGCATTCACTGAGATACGGAGCCCTAGGGAAGCACGTGCAAGAAAGGAGGACAGGTTCATCCCCTCGGAGTTTGAGGTGACTTCCAGATATCTCAGAGGAGATGGCAAAGAGACAGTTGGATACACAGGTCCAGAGCTCTGAGATATCCGGACTTTAAAAAGGGCTGCCTAGGTGCTCAGTCGGTTAAGCATCTGACTCTTGATTTTGGCTCAGGTCATGATCTCAGGGTTGTGAGATCGAGCCCTTCTTTGGGCTCCACGCTGGGCATAGAGCCTGCTTAAGTTTCTCTCTCTCCCTTTTCCCCTGCCCTTCCTCCCCCACTCTCTCTCTCTTTCTGTCTCTCTAAAACTAAAAATAATAAAAAATAAAAATAAAAAGGGCTGTTTTCTACCAAGCCACTGGTCTGATGGTAGGCTGCATACTGGGCACTTTGCATTCTCCCTTCTGGACAGTTGCATCATTCAGTCATTCGGTGAACATTCGTTAGACACCACTCTGGTGGGCACAGGTGATATAGCAGTGAACAAATAGATGCTATTCCTCCCCTCAAGGAACTAAGCCGTGAGTTTGCACAAAGTATGGATGTGATTGGATTCTCTCCAAACTGCCTACCGCCTCACGATATTGGGGTTATTAAAGGTCGTTTGCGCGTGCTCTCTATTCCCCCTATCTTGGATTGTGGTTAACTGTTTAGAACAGATTTACTTGTGTTTTCACACTTCATAGCTACCTTTAGATAAGAATTTCAAAACTGTCTTCCGTTACTGCTTTGATAGTGGTCTACTTGGTGTATTTGTCTCTCGACATTGAGTCTGAAGCTCTGCATTCTTCGAGATAGGGAACCAGACCTCAAATGCCTTCCTCAAGCATTAGGGCTGATCTCCTGGGTTCTGAATGAAGTATTTGGAATACTGTGAGATTTAACCTTTTCCAATATGCATAGCCAGAAGAAAGTAAATTAATCACGAACATTGATTTGCTCATTGTATTTGCTGATTTGTCTCCTTTTCTGAACTTTAAATATCTTGAGGCAGGGACTGTATTATTCAACCTTATTATCTCTGGTTTCTAGTACAGTCCATGGCACATAATAGGCAATTAATGAATATATACGCTGAATGAATAAACCAGTGGGGAGCATCTTTTGATGATTGTCTTGTTCTTTTAGTTAATTCTTATTTTATTTGAACTTGTATGTTTTTACCTCGTCTCCTCAAGTACAGTTCAAGTTGCTCTGACTAAGAACTGTGGTTTCTTGGCGTTGCTGGACTCACTGCACATGCCCGGCACTTCTCTGTGGGTTGATCGGTTAGAAGGAGAAAGAGTTTGCCTCTCTAATCACTGTCCTTCACCTGTAATACTCTCATCATTGAGTTTCCTCAATTCCCCCTCATTTGTGAGAGCAAAATCCAACAGGTGTCTGAGCCTTGCTTTCGAATACTTACCACACTGGACACTATATTCAAGTTGTGGATGGTGGGACGGAAGTGGACAAACTTAGAGGGACTCCTTAGCTTTCACCAAGTAAGCACTTTGTCTCTTCCTGATGTCTTAAGAGTCAGGGACTATTCTTATTTTACAATAGAAGAGAACTGAAGCCTGAGGAGGTTAGGCAACTTGCCCGAAGTTAGTGTTTGAATCCAGATGGTTCTACTTCTGAAACCGGCACTCTAAGTCAAAGATTGTACAATTTACATAAATGTCAGAATCATCTGGAAGCCTGGGGATATTCCTGGACTCCACTGCAGACTGCATTATTGTTTAGAGGATGGGTTGGGGCCCAAGAATGCATGTTTTAACAAGCAAGCACCCAAGAGGATTCTGGTAGTGGTGGCACTGTGCCGTCATGGACATGGGACATAGTCACTCAGAGGCTTAGACTGTGCTCTGACATAACCATCCCTGCCCTTTGGGGGACAGGGGATATGGCACTTTCCTGCTCTGTGTTTCCCGAAACCCATAAGCCTGGAACAAAGCTATGCTGAGGGTGTCTCCAATAGAGGCTTTGACATGAGTTCCTCCTATAAATTGGGAGGCGGTTAAGCACCAATAAGCAGGAGCCCCAGACACTCTGCATCCACCCACTAAGTGAGATTATCTTTTTCTCTCAAAGACACCACCTTGGAAGTAAAACCAGGTAGAGCCAAAGAGGGCAGGTCAAGAGAGCACACATCCACCCCCTGGCAAGGTGGTGCGGAAGCTCGAATTCATGAGGGGTCATTCGGGGTGCTGCTGGTGGAGTGAAGCCCTTCCTGGAGCTCAGGGAAGAGGGAAGGAGGGGAGGCAGCCAGACCTAGTAGAGATCCAGGATCCTGCCCAGAGGGAGGGAGTCCTCCTGGAGGGGGAAAGGCTCTGACACCAGTGCTCATCACAGCTGCGTCGTATCCCGGCTCCTCCACCTGTTGACCGAATCACCTTAGGCCAGCTGCTTAGCTTCTCTGGCCTTGGTTTCCCAATCTGTACGGGGAGAATACTAATACCTATGCAGCGGTATGTCATACAGCTTAGATGTACCAAGGACACCTTGCCTGGCACACTGGCCTTCAACGGAATGTGCTCATTAGTATGGGTCTGAGGTTTTCAAGGGCATGTCAGGGAAAGAAGTTGGTATTCAGCTTTCCCCAATCCTGCACTAAAAACCCTCCAGGGGAAGCCCTGGCAAGAGTCCTGGCTCCAAGACAGACTCATCAAGTAGTCATAAATATTTATGGACAGTCGGGCAGCCTCCTCAAATGTCTTCCCTACCCTTTGGTCCTGCTCCCTTCCTTTAATAGTCGGCATCTCTGGTTTTCGGCAGAGAGGGGCTCCGCATTTAGAAGGATGTGGTGGACGGACCTGGGAGCTGGGAACGTGGAAGAACTTGGATGTGAGATGCAGGGCTGAAAATGCTTTAGAGCCTGAAATTGAGTAACTATTGAGATTTGCTTCGGAGCCTTTGATTTGCTGTTGGCATATTTATAGGAGACCCTGGACTGTGAAAGGGTGTGCGGGCTGGGCTTCCTGCCAAGGAGGCCCTGGCTTGGTTCCTTCTGGAGCTCGCTAAAGCTGTTGCTGCCCTAGGTGGTACCTTGAAGCCAGGGGGACATTCAGAGGCCTTGAGGAGCCCTCGGAAAATCATGTTGAAAGCGATAGCAACTCATATTTAGAAAGGTACAGTGTTAAGTGTGTTATTTTATCCCCGACAAGTCCTGTGAGTCAGGTAGTGGTGCTGGGGTGGCGTCTTGTAATGACCCAACTCCGGGAACTCTGGGGGCAGGACTGCAGAACCCAGAGTCCTGGCTTTTACTCACTGGGGGGACGTGGCAAGTTCTTAGCCTCTCTGCACCTGTTTCTTCACCTGAGGACTGGGAAGAGACAGATCTATCTCATACGGTTATTTCGAGATTTTTTTTTTTCCAGGTAAAGCACATAGCCAGCAACTAGCATATAGTACTGACATACGGTAGGTACTAGGCATTGTTATGTCCGTTCCATAGATGGAAACACTGAGGCCCCGACAGAGGGAGTGGTGGGCCCGAAGTCACATGGTGGGGGGGGGCATGGAGGAGTCGGAACTCAAGCTCAAGTAGGTTGGACCACAGTGCTTTCATTTTTAGTCACAATCTGCTTGAGCTGGCAGATTTTTCTCAGGAGGTCTTATACAGCTTGAGTGATGGGGAGGGGTTCGATCCTGACTGGCCCGTATTCTTCAAAAGGCGAGAACCTGCAGACCAGAAGGGGAGCAGTGGGGGGCATCTGGGCAGCCAGGCCTTACGGGGGAGGAACCGCTGCCCAGGACGGGTGTTTTCAAGGCTGGTGCACTGCCTGGCTTTGGGCTTTCTGGATAGCCACCCACAGGGGCCTTGCCTCCAGTGCATTTCCTTAATTTTGACTTGCCCCGGAGCCATAATCTCAGTGCCAGAAAGGACTGGATTTGCTGTGCCAGCTTAATGGCGTACAGACTAGGTTCAGGCAGAGCAGGCTGTACTGGAAGGCAGACTTGCCCGGTAGCCCAGACTGCCTGTGTTTTTCCTCTCTCGTCTCTCTTTCTCCACTCTTGCGGTCTCTCCGCACTCCTATGAGACAGCAAGTAGGCAGGGGCCTGGAGGCTTCGAGGCCGTATGCTCGGAGCAGGGCCCTCTATCTATACCCGTGCTTCTCAGACTCTCTGGGATGAAGGAACAGAGTTTTTCTTTGACAGTTTCTTGCAGAATGATATTTTTATAAAATCTATATTTTTCTTTAAAAATGTATTCCTTAGAATACATTTCTGGGAAAATGAAATAAAAAGATATGAAAATACAAGTCCCCCTTTTACTACTAGAATAAACCTATTAAATTACTCTGCCGGATTGCTATAAAAGTCTCAAAATGCGGGCTCAGTTTCTGTCCTTACCTCACTGTGGACCCAAAGTAAAGAATTTGCAGCTTGACCGTGGTAGGCACTTCGAGTGGCCCTAGGTGACCTGGGGCGGGGGTGTGGACCTCTGCTGGGGGACTCCCAGGCCCCCACCCGCAGGGGCGGGTCTGCGTCACAGCCAGCGGTGGGCATGGCTCTTCCAGCGGCTGTCATTGTCAAGTTCTGGTGCCCAGCACGATGCACAGGGTGTGGGGGAGAGCCGCCTTCCGTCCTGCTGAGGGCCGTCCCCGCTGCCCTGGCAGCTTCCACATGGTGCTTCCACGGTACCACGTGCTGAGCCCCGAGACTGGAGGCCGATCGACACTGCGGAGCTCCCAAAAATAATTACCTCCGGGTTTAGGCGCTGGGAGCAGGACTCAGAGTCAGCTCCTTATCTTCCTCTCTGATTGGCACACCGGAGGGTTATTTGGGGAGGGGAGCAGAGGAAAGCCATGGGCCCACTCCACACAAGCCTGCCTGTCATGGACCTGAGAAGCATGATAGTGTATCAGATCTTCTCTCCCCTTAACCTTGTCAGCCCGCCTTCCAGCTCAGGCAGTGTGCCAGCAGTTGACAAGAGGAAGGGAGGATGACGGGAAATCCCTCTCCTGGCAACAGGGAATCTGCGATAGGGTCCCCAAGGGAGGGCAGCTTGCTCTAGAATCGTGTTTGCCAACACCTTGAATCCAACATGCCCAAGAGCGGGTCCCCAGCCATCCCCTGGTCCTGCCCTCGCCCCGAGCTGCATCCGCTCGTGCGCCCCGTGTTACCGTAGTATCCCGGTGTTTACAGCAGTGCAGCCTGATTCCTGGAAAAATCTCCCTCCAGGAGAGACAGGGACCCTTGTGGCGTTGGGACGGGGGTGGTGTTTGGCTCCAGGGAGGTCTCGCAGGCACCTGGTGCTCCGCCCGCAGCCTCTGAAAGGAGGAGTTTCTTCCCGCTCTCCGTGTATTTATAGCCTGACTGGTGACTGGCAGGTCCTAACCCAGTTGGGCAAACACAGCTTCTGACCCGGGGCTGGGGTGCCCCAGGTAGGGCCGCTCAGGGTCCTGCCATTACCGTTTGGCATTCCAGGATACCGCAAGCTCTCAGAAACAAGAGACACAGCTCCTACCCCGAAGAGGGAGTCTCTCATGAGTCAAGGGCGGGATGCGATCACATCTGCTGTGCTTTCCGGCCAGTGCTGAAGGGAGGTGGGGCCAGTGGGAGAGAACACTGGTTCCTCCCATGGTGGGAATAGCTGCCACTAGCCTCCACCCGGCTCTGCTCTCAGTGCCTTTTCTCTTTTTGCTCCCGTAACCCTAAACCCTGCCACTTTTCCCCTGAAATCAAAAAATGGTAAGGATCTGGCAGGTGGGCATCAAAGTTCCCGAGTAGGGACGGTACAGAATGGGACATTTTGGCCTTCGAAGGTACTGAAAGCTGGAAAATTTAGGGCTGTGGCTACAACAATTCCAGTTCAGGAATGTTCATTCCAGTTCGTTCCGGTTGGGAGCCCTGGTCTGTGGCAGCCAGCTCCATCCGCAAGCCACGTTTACTCCTGAGATGGTAGAAGGGAGGAGCTAAGAACAGGACTTTGCAGTCAGACAGAATTGGGCTTCAAATCTTTCTATTAAAATACCTCTTTTCCAGGGGGCTCTCCAGTTTTTCTGGGATGACCCCATTCACTCATCAGCAAGGGTCCTGTGGGCTTCGCATGTTGGCAGGTATTCCTGTCATTTTTGTTTTGTAGACAGGGGACGAAAGCTAGTTCTCTTACCCTAAACAGTTGTTCAGGTGCACCCTATCAGGGGTTAAGCATCTCAGAAAGTCATCCCAAAGTGTGCAAATACCCAGGAGAGAGGTGAAGAGTAATTGCAGGTAGCTAGAAAGCCACTGCAGCTCCACGAATACCTTCTGTATGAGATTGGAGGGAGCTCTGCCAGGGTAGCAGTGCAGCATAGACGCTAAGGATGATGACCCCCTTGGCAATGAGCAGGACTCTCCACCTACCCAGCCTGAAAAAGCAAAACCCCGGATGCCACCTCCACATGGCATCCATAGCCACTGGCCTCCATTTTCTGTGGTTTTGGAAAAACATTGCTTACTTGGGGGGTTGGGGGTAAATTTGGGGGAGGAGTGAAAGCCAGCTGACTTGATCTCAGGCCTCAGACTCACCTTCTGCCTCCTCTGCTCAAAGGAAAGGATGTGCTCACCATTCTTTTCTTGGCCTTTGTCCTTTCTTCCTCCGCTCCTTGCTCTGGCCTGACCTGGAAGGGACAAGGCCAGGAAATAGCCAGTCCTATCCTAGGCCTGTGCACTGGGCCCAAGTTAGCTATGGGGGAGTTCTGGGGTCTTTGCTTTGTCCTGGGGGATCCAGTAGTCAAGGACAACCCATGAAAACTCTATGCAGTGGTAAAACGGTCCCTGGGCAGGTTGAATGAGAACAGCAGAAAGAAGATGTCAAGATCTAGGGGGAAAAGGGGGAGAGGGTGTGCAGACTGAAGGAGGATACCCCCCTGCCCCTCCTCCCACCTGTTTTCTCTGAGGGGACTGGGGGCGGGACCCACAGACTCAGGTGAGGCCCCGCAGGTCCCGCAGGCTGCGGAACTTGCCATCCTCTGGGTTAGGAGGTTTCTTAGGCTGTTTCCTCCCCAAAGGGTGCAGGGCACGGACATTTTGTTATGAGTTTTGTAGGACACCATTCTCTGCGGTTTCCTAGAGTGTCTTTAAGGCATAAAGTCAATTATTGTCCATCTTTGCCATAAAAAATAAATAGCAAGCAGCGTCACGTTACCGTTGATGCCCTCTTTCTACCCCCCTTTTGAGGAAAAGTTGGCAAATATAAGAAAGCCTAAATGAGAAAACAAAAATCTCCTGTCATCCCATCACTGAGAAATAACTATGGTTAGCATTTTGATGTAAATTATTTCACTCTTCTCCTTCTGGAAAAATATATTTTTAGCAAAACTAGATATCATACAGTAAATAACCTACTTCCTGCACTTAACAATATCTATAAACACTTCCCAGCATCATTGGATAGTTTTCTACATCTTTTTTATGGGTGCAGTGAGTTTCATCATATGGTTACAGCGTAATTTGTTTAATAGTAGCAAATATTTATAAAGTGCTTCCTATGGGCTATGCTTTGCATGCATCATCTAATTTATTCTTTACTAGAGCTCTCTGAGGTAAATCCTATTACTGTCCACCTTTTATAAGTAAGAAAACAAATTTTTAGGCAATATTTTGTCCAAGGTCGCGCAGGAGTGAACAGAAGAGCGGGAGCTTGAGCCCCGCTGCATTCTTTCTGGCTCCCAAGTCCGAGTTTTTATGCCGTGCGGCCACCTTGGCCAAGCGCCCATTGCTGGCACTTAGGTTGCTTCTAGCTTTTAAACATTACTCACAAAGCTGTGAGGAACATCTTTCTAGCTATATGTTTCATACACGCCGTTATTATTTGCAAGGATAAATTTCTAGAAATGAAGCAGAGAGGTCAAAGCAAATACACATTTTCCTGGAGTTGGAGCCTTTGTTTGGGGCAAGAGCAGACCGTACACAGATGGCTCCCACCTGGATGTGTTGTGAGTGAGGCAGCACCTGCTCTGCAGCTAGGCTGCCCCCAGCCTCTCTTCCTAACTGCTGGGAAGCCTACCTCCGGTTGGACCCCCGCACCACTCTTGAGAGGGGCCATTCCCCAGCGCCCATATAAACACGGAGACTTCCCATTTTAAAACTATTGCCACACAGTAAAGGGGGGGGATGGTATGATTTTTATTTATGAGCTTTCACTTGTTCATAAGACCAAATAAACATTTAGAGTTTGTTAACAGGCCGTCTGGATTTCGTCTTTCTTGACTTTCTTGTCCATGTCCTTTGGGGTGGGGCATGGTTTTGACACCCAGGAACTAATGGCATTTGAGTGTTCTTGCTCCCATTTCTTTCCTGGGATGGGTGGATGGATGAGTGGGTGGATGAATGGATGGATGATGGATGGATAGATGGACAAGCTGCATTTCCTGGAATCTCCCCCTGAGAGTTCCTTATTCCTTAATACAGAAACTGATAGTAACTTTCTCCTCTGCCTTATTGACCTGGCAAGTCTTCCACTAACTGAATCCTGTTTTTATTTACCCTGCAATGTCATCCTTGCTAGGGTTGGTCTGAACTACAGCTCTGGCTTGGAAGTTACTCTTAGAAAGTAGACACAGGAGCTATCTTCCTGCTCCTGAGCTCCTAGGAATAACAGTACTAGCTACCATTTATTAAGTACCTGCCAAATGAACATTGTTTTTGTTCTTACTACAGTCATGCATGGTATATGACCCGTTCCTCATTCTAAAGATGAGAAGAGGGCTCAGGAAGGTTAGGTTACTTAAACCAGGTCACACTGCTAATAAGTCGCAGGAGAAGAATGCCCTCAGTCTCATGCTGTCCATCAAGGGAAATTATGAAGGGGTTTAGGCATTCTATTGTTTTCTCTCTTCATCATTGACAATTTTTATTTATTTCATGACTATCAAAAATTTAGACAGTTGAAACTTAGGAAATCATTATGGCAGATTTTATATCAAAGTATTGGAATAATGATTTCTAATATGTTTTCCAGTTGCTTGCACCGACGATTCAAACGTACATCCTTCGAGAACCAAAAGAAGCCCGTATTGGACTCAGAATCCCCCTCCAGCCTGCCCTCCATTGCTGAGCCAGCCAGCCAGGTTTGCACACGCCCCTCTTGCCCTAGCCCAGGCACCTTTGGTGGTATCTTGACGTTCCCTCCCCCTTGTTCCTCAGATGCTTATTGACTGAAGGGTGGAGTCCAGAGCCTCGGGGTCAATGGGGCAGAAGTCTTCCTGAAGAGAAGGAGAAAGTGGGAATGGGGGAGCTGTGGATAGGGTGCCACCACCCACGGTGTCTGGTGGGATGGGCTGTATGCGCCTGCGCATTCCCCAGAGAGACCTCAGACAGAGGGACGGAGCAGCGCTCCCCTCAGTGGGCCTTCCCAGCCCTCCCTTGGCAATGGTCACCGCCTTCTGTCGACGGTCTGCATACCTCTGCTGGGGGCCTGCGCCCCCTCTCCCAGAATCCTGTTCCTGTATTTCTCCCCAGCTGACTGGGGAGCACTTGAGCATGGGAATGGGGTTTTTAACCTTGGAACACAAAGTGGATACCCAGGAAATATTTGAATGCATGCTAACAGCATGAATGAGGGCACCTGAGTGACCTGAGACGAGGAAAGCTTCTGATGTACATGTACTGCTTGGGTCGGGCAGACTGTTCAAAATGACTTCATGAGGCTCCTGGTGAGCTCCCAGGGCCCAAGGTGGAACTGGCTGCTTTGGCTTTTCTTTCCAATGGGAAGGCAATAAAGTCTGTCCTCTGGGCAGAACTTGGTCCGCCCACCCCTGACATGACCATTGTCCCCCTCCCTGGCCCAGAGCCTCCACTTCCCCTGCTGTGGTGGTTTGGGAAGTAAGGACATATGGTAAGGACTTACTTCTGCATCTCTTTTTCCCAAGAGGCCACAGACTGCTCCCCCAGCAGCCACTAAAAGTCAAGCTTGAAGAAGCCCGGGCAGAGCCCCCCCGCCCCCCGGTAGCTGTTGGCATTCTGTGTGCGCCCTAGGTGGGGAGACAGCGTGGAGCTGTTGGATGCCCTGCTCTTACTGGAAGGCTCGTGGCTAAGGGAGGGACAGAATGCAGGCAGCACCTCTGGCTCTTCAATCTTGAGAAGTCACTTTCCTCACTTACTGCTGAGATCCACTGTGTCTGAGAAGTGGGACTGGCATGGCTGGTTGGTGGCAGGTCAGGCATGACTCTTCAGAGAAGAGCAAGCAGGAGAGGAGAAAGCAGGAGAGGAGAGAAGAGATGGGTCTTTAGAATTACTTACAATGAGGGAAAATAGGGATCCCCAGAAGGATCGTTTAGGGCAGGAACAAAGGTAATTTGAAGGATCCTGAACAACTCGACAGCTCTTCAGCAAGGGCTGGGGGCATGGGAGTGGAGATTTCACAGCAGAGAGGAGTCAGAACTGCTCTAACATGAAACTGTAGGAAGAAGTTGGTAACTCAGGTTTGGGGCAAGTCCTGCAGACCTCTGGACCACTCTGGGTCTTTGTGGTGTCAAAGTTACATGGCGGCACCTCTGGTGACCTTTGTAACTATGTGGGGACAGTTTTTGATTTCCAGATAACTTAGAGTGTGCATCTTGCTTCTGAAGAGTGAAGACCAGGCTTGCTAGCCCTCTTGTAATAGGTAAGGCAATCCTGAACAGTCCAAGTTTTTCCCAGCCCTGCCTGCCACAGTCCCATTGAGAACACTGGATCCTGTCTCAGGATGCTTACAGGTCTGATCATCTGATCATCTGACTCTATCCTGGCTGAGACTGTCAGTTTGTTTTCTTCAAAGATGAAATGAGAGGGGAAAAAAAATCGATCATCCTTTTTTTTTTTTTAAGGTTTTAATTTTTTTGACAGAGACACTGCGAGAGAGGGAACATAAGCAAGGAGAATGGGAGAGGGAGAACAGGCTTTCCACAGAGCAGGGAGCCCGATGTGGGGCTTGAGCCCAGGACCCTGGGATCTGATCTGAGCTGAAGGCAAATGATTCATGACTGAGCCACCCAGGCACCCCCAAATATTAATAGATGTAGAAAAAGGATTTGATAAAACTCAACACTCATTTGTGATTAAAACATGATCTCTTAGAAAATTAAGAGTAGTCTTTTAATCTAATAATTGTATCTATTACTCATAGCAAATACCATAATTAATTACGAAAGATTGGAAACATTCTCATTTAAAGAAAGAAGAAGGCAAGAATGTCCACTAACAATCATCGCCAAGTGTGATCATTGTGCTTAAGGTTGTGTTTAACAAAAGCAATTAAACACAAAAATAAAATGAGAGGATAAGAACTGGCAAGTTAAAGATGTGATTGTTATTTACACATTATTTGATTGTTTCTACAAAAAACCCAAATGACGGATGGAAAAATTATCAATAGTTTTTTTAAGTCAGGTTTGCTGGGTAAAAGATGAGCATATCCAGGCTTATTGCATTCTGCACATCAGTATTGGCCAAATTACAAAGTTAAATTTGAGAAACCTGCAACTTACAATGGCAAGAAAACCTAGAAAGTACATGTGAATGATTACAATAAAATGAGTATTATAAAAATTTAAGTAATGTAGGAAGAATTGAATAAGTTGAGATAGAACATGTTTGTGGATGGTAAGTCTTTATTATAAAAATATTAATTCTCCCAAAGTTAGGCTGTAAATTCAATGCACATATAATAAAAATTTCAACATGATTTATCTTCATACTTGACAAGTTGATTCTAAAATTCATATGCATAAATGTACAAAAACAGTCAAAATAATTCTGAAAGAGAAGAGGGGGTTTGCCTCACTAAACAAAAAGATATATTATGAAGACATGATGATTAAGTCAGTGTAGTATTGATATAGGAATAGACAGATATATCAATAGAATGTAGGAGACCAAACACAGATCCAACCATATATAGGTACTTGATTTTTTTTTATTTATTTTTTATTTTTTTATTTTTAAGATTTTATTTATTTATTTCACAGAGGGAGAGAGATCACAAGGAGGCAGAGAGGCAGGCAGAGAGAAAGAGGGGGAAGCAGGCTCCCCGCTGAGCAGGGAGCCCGATGGGGGCCTCGATCCCAGGACCCTGAGATCATGACCTGAGCCGAAAGCAGAGGCTTTAACCCACTGAGCCACCCAGGCGCCCGGTACTTGATATTTGATAAAGGAAGCATTACAGGATGATAAGGACACAAGGACATCTGGTTCTTCTGGGGTAGCTGAACCCAACTTTCTGGATATTCCAGACCAAAGAGACATGGGCTCTAAGTAACAACTTTGGTGTTTCTATTAGAACAGTTCTGTGGTATACTGAAGTATTTCTCCAAATAGGGACATCCTTGGCAATATTGTTCCCGCCTACTTCTCTGGTCTTGCCAGAGTTCTAATAGGGCCACTTAATCTTCAGTTAAGCCACTTCTTGTTTACACCGACCATAGTGAATTCTGTTGTCTGCAACCTAGGAAAATTTGAAATAGGTATACAGTTCCATGTCTGGGTATATATCCCAAGGAAGAATTCTGCAAGATGTATACAAGCAGTCATACACAAGAGTTTCCATAGAAAATTTGATCATAATGCTAAAAGATTGGAAATAAATGTGTCCAGTAGGGATGGATGAAGGGATAAATAAATTGTGGTACGATCACATGATGAAAATTATTTAGGAAGTAAAATGAATTAACTAGATCTGTGTATGTCAACATGGATAGATATCAGATGCATAGTGTTGAGTGGAAAATGTAAGTTGCAGAATGCTGTGTTCAATGATACCATTTACATAAAACCAATTACATAAAATGATACCGTTTACATGAAATTTACACATATTATATATATATTTTTACTTATATTTATATTTAAAAATCTAAAAACAGGACTGGACAAATATACACTAAACTGATGATAGTGATTGCACCTGGGGGGCAGGGAATAGGAAATGAATTGTGAATGATAAGAAGCAGCTTCCATTTTTTCCCCCTAAAATTGTTATTTATCTTCTTTTGGAAAATACAGGATAAATTACCTGTGGGTGTTGAGTGGGTACATAGTATTCTTAACTATTCTCTATTTCATAAACCAAAGAAAGAAGAGAAGGAGGAGAAGGCAGGAAAGAGGAAAGAAGGAAGGAAGGAAGGAAGGAAGGAGGAAAGCAAAGAAAAGCAAGATAGCAAGAAAGAAAAAAGAGGGAAGAAATACTAGTACTCATGGTTCCTGTTGTCACTTCCATATGAATAATCACAGGGAACATTTCAGTGACATCACACACACACACACACACACACAGAGTTTTTAAAAACTGTTTAATTATTTTAAAAAACGTTATCTGTCAGAATGGCTAAAATTAACAACTCAGGAAACAATAGATGTTGGTGAGGATGTGGAGAAAGGGGAACCCTCTTACACTCTTGGTGGGAATACAAGCTGGTGTAGCCACTCCGGAAGACAGTGCGGAGTTCCTCAAAAAATTAAAAATAGAGCTACCCTACGATTCAGCAATTGCAGTACTAGGTATTTGCCCAAAGGATAAAAAAATATTGATTTGAAGGGACACATGTACCACAATATTTATAACAGCACTATCAACAATAGCCAAACTATGGAGAGAGCACAAATGTCCATTGACTGACAAATGGATAAAGATGATGTGGTACACACACACACACACACACACACACACACACACACACACACAGTGGAATATTACTCAGCCATAAAAAAGAATGAAATCTTGCCATTTGCAGCAACATGGCTGGAGCTAGAATATATTATGCTAAGTGAAATAAGTCAGAGAAAGAAAAATACCATATGATCTCACTCATATGTGGAATTTAAGAAACAAAACAGATGAACATATGGTGGGGGGGAAGAGAAAGATTGGGAAACAAACCATAAGAGACTCTTACCGATTGAGAACACACTGCGGGTTGCTGGAGGGGACGTGGGCAGGGGATGGACTAGATCAGTGATGGGTATTAAGGAGGACATCTGTGGTGAGCACTGGGTGTGGAAAGTAAGTGATGAAACACTAAATGCTATACCTGAAACTAATATTACGCTGCATGTTAACTAGGTGGAATTTAAATAAAAGCCCAAAACTACAAAATAAATAAAAAATTATCTTCATTAGGTAGTGAGAACCATGTTTTACCTGTTGGGAAATGCAGCTAAATTTTGGGCTCAACAGTGATAATTAACTCATCTGAAGTGCTTAATAATCTCCATTTACCTGATCTTTTTTTTTTTAAAGATTTTATTTATTTATTTGAGAGAGAGAGAGAGAGTTAGAGAGAGAGCATGAGAGGGGAGAAAGTCAGAGGGAGAAGCAGACTCCCCATGGAGCTGGGAGCCTGATGCGGGACTCGATCCTAGGACTCCGGGATCATGACCTGAGCCAAGGGCAGTCACTTAACCAACTGAGCCACCCAGGTGCCCTTCATTTACCTGATCTTTTGAATGCCTTTTTTTTTTAATGGTCTTTTTTTAAATTTATTTACTTATTTGACAGAGGGAGAGAGATTACAGGAGGCAGAGAGGCAGTCAGAGAAGGGGGGGGAAGCAGGCTCCCCTGCTGAGCAGGGAGCCCGATGCGGGCCTCGATCCCAGGACCCTGAGATCATGACCTGAGCCGAAAGCAGAGGCTTTAACCCACTGAGCCACCCAGGCGCCCTTGAATGCCTTTTTTAAAAAAAGTCTTATTTCACATATGGTTTCATTCCAAAACCATCTCAAATGAACTTGGGAAATAATCAGGGTACAAACCCTTCACTTTACTCACCAAGCCTACTATTTCTGACCTGAACAGCATAATAGACAGGTGTCATTGGTATAATGTTAAAGTTTGGGTCCTTGCATAGAGTTTTATATAACTGCTCTTCAAATGTCTTTGTTGTGTGCCTTGGAGCCCGCTCAGGCATTGGGAGAGGGTTGGGAAGTTGTGGGAGGTTGGGGGGGGGACTTTCCCTCCACTCTCCGGCACTATGGGTATTTTCTGGGTGTTGCTGAATGGGCCTGTTTTGTTTATAGTGAGATGTTGACAATTACATACTATGGTTTGTCACTTAGAGCTCAGAACTAGGTGTTGGGTATTAGCAGAAAATGCTCCTGGGCCTGATTCCATTGTCGACTGCTCTGTGATGTTGGTCAACAAATACAATAGAGTCTATGGAAAGAGGATGAGCTTTGAGGTCACATGTACTTAGGTTGGAATCTGGGTAGTGCTGTTACTGCCTCACTGACAGTGGGCAAGTGATCTTCTTTGAGCCCTAGTTTCTTACAACTAGAGATAATATTTCTCACAAAAACAGAGTGAGCTTAAATGAGTTCATTTGTCCTGTGCATGGTACCTGGTCATGTTGGAGGCCAGTTAAATGTACTGTATCTACCGGATACTGTAGCTTTAAGGATAAGATACTTATCCTTAGTGTCTTACTCATCCTTATTAGGATGAGCAAAAAAAAATTTTTGAAGGGAAGGAAGAAAACTACTTTATAGAGTGAAGCATTATTATATAATGAGTAGTTTCTATTCCCAAGGTAGAACTTGTTAGCAGTTTTTGCATATCTGTCTTAGGGATGCTGCTGCCTTCATTGACTTTGAATGATTAAGCAGAGATGTGACCCAACTATGACAGTCTATCTATGACCCACTTCCAGAATTCTGAACTTGCCCACCCATGGTTAGTCCCAGACTCTCGAAGATGTGTACTCCCTTCTGACCTCTCTATCCTGGCCCCCTTGCCATGTCTACTGGGTGCTCAGCTAAGTTTCCCTTCATTTACATTTTACCTCTTGGGCTGTGCATTCTTTCTGTCTTTACTCTGAAGGCCATTCACTGCTGGTGTGACCAGCTGGCTGAGGATTTTTTGCCCAGCAATTAGGGGAAGAGCCAGAATAGGATCCATGCACATTTGCCAGAATCTCAGCAAGATGCTAAGAGCATTTCCACTGGAGGATGTTGAAATTAAGTCAACAAGAAATTCCAGTGTTCCCTTTTGCCTTGTTACTGAAGATGGAGGGAACCAACATGTTTTTATATCTCTGGCAGGATTGTCCCCCAACAAAAGCCATACAGTCACCCCCCGAGGAAAGGTGATTCTCTTCTATATAGACCATCCTCGGGTCTACCTGGTAGCATCATATTCTGGGGAATGGTTTGTGAGTTGGTGCTGTAGCCCCCTTTGCCCCCCAAAATCCAAATTTTCTCTGACACCCCCCCCCAACTCACCACTACCACTACCACCACCACCAACCAGCTCCATTTGGAACTTAAAATGTGATTGGTCTCCTGAGCAGTAGGCTTAATGACATGGCT
This sequence comes from Ailurus styani, assembly GCA_002007465.1. Taxonomy (NCBI): domain Eukaryota; kingdom Metazoa; phylum Chordata; class Mammalia; order Carnivora; family Ailuridae; genus Ailurus; species Ailurus styani. Next base: position 660,924 of record LNAC01000049.1, on the reverse strand, counting down.
CCCCTGGGACTCTCTGCAGGTGGCACTTATGTAGAGTGAGAGGGAAACATATTAGGGGGAGAATGGGAAAGATTTGGAGATGGGAAAAGCTTTAGGGTGTCTGTTCTCTTGGCCTCTATCCAGTTTTTTGGCTGGGCCTTAGAGGTCCAAACAAAGCTAAAGGAACTTCGTGATAGGGTTAAGCTAAATTGTGCTGAGGGGAAAGATCTCAGTGGTTGAACACATGACGGTTTATTTCTCAGTAAGTCAGTGTTGGCGGCATGTCTCCAAGGCTGCTTCCTTCTGGAAAACGACTTGGGAATACAGGTCACTTGCCTCTGCTGTGCTCTGGAACATGTGGCATCCCTAGGGAAGGAACAAAGGGCGTGGAGAACTCACAGCCCCTCTTTGGTGATTTGACCCAGAAGTTGCACAGACATTTCCCCCTAGAGGGTGTTATGCTAAGCGAAATAAGCCAGTCAGAGAAAGATAGCTATCATGATTTCACTTACATGTGGAATTTAAGAAACAAAACGCAGGATCATAGAGGGTGGGAGGGAAAAAGAAAAGACGAAATCAAAGAGGGAGACAAGACATAAGAGACTCTTAATCAAAGGAAACAAACTGAGGGGTGTTGGAGGGAAAGGGGGTGGGGGAGGGGATAACTGGGGGATGGGCGTTAAGGAGGGCAAGTGATATAATGGGCACTGGGTGTCACATAAGACTGATGAATCACTGATCTCTATCTCTGAAACTAATAATACTCTATATGTTAATTAATTGAATTTAAAGAAAAAAAAATGGCAGAACTGGTCACATGGTTCCAACTTCTTTGGAAGAGAGGCTTGGAATCACAGTCCTGTGAAATGAAAGGGGCGTGTTTTCTGCAATGAAATATTTCCAGGGCACAAATGTACCACCGTAGGGCTCTGTGACAAGGAGGGTAGGGTTGAAGAGAGAGCCATTCTTGCTTTTCTGCGAGGAAATGACATCTCTGGGAGAGCTGAAGGGAATTCAGCCTTGTTTGGCACCTTCAGGGTTTTGAAGTGGCAGCATTGTGGGGAAGCAGCTCTTGGCCAGGAAACCAACGTCTTCCAGAATATACCAGCAAGAATAGGTGTGACAAGGGACCACGACTGAGTTGGTTGGGGTGCAGGAGAGGAGCAACATCAACAAGGAAAGAACCTTGTAGAAGAACATGAGACCCATGTATAGACATGTGGAGAGTCCCCCAAATATCTGGTCTCAAATTTGTAGCCCAGGGCTGTGAGACAGTAGATTTGGTGATCAGTGCTTATACTGTCCCAAAGGAATCCTCAGACTGGTGGAACTTGGGGACATTTGGTTTACACTTCAGCTGCCTGTCAGAGAAGAACACGTATCATCTATATGGCTGCATGTCAGCACTGAGGAACCATTTCCCATCTGGATTGAGTAAAAACATTTTAGATTCATACTCTGTTATGAACTTCTAAATACAGTAACTCAGGGGTCCTTGAAGTATGACCCTGGTACCAAAAACATCAGTGTCACCTGGAAACATGACAGAAATGCAACTTTCTGGCCTCCACCCCAGGCCTGATAAGTCAAAGTACTGGGAGGAAGGCCCAGGAGGGGGTTTAATAAGCCCCCTGACCCCAGTGTGATTCTGTAACAAGGTCAAGTTTGAGAATCACGCATCAACTCATTGAGTCTTGGCAACAAACCCTAGGAATGTTCTTTTTCCTTTATTATGGTATAGGAAATGGAGACTCCAAGAAATTGCAAAGCATTACAGTTTGAGTCAAGACTTAAACTCAGTCTCAAAGTCCTGTACTCAAATCTGGGGTTACAGTTTTTTTTCCTGGCAGAAATTTAAATCCCGGCATTTTAGGTCCTAATTCTGGGCTAGAAGGGATGTAGAGAAAATATCTTCTAAATTTCTCATTTTACAGATGAAGAAAATGAAGCCCAGAGAGGTTAGAACAGATACTTAATGGCAAAGCCAGTAACTGGAACAGTTTCCTAAAGCCTGGGGCAATGAACTTTCCACTAGGGCATGAAGAAACCATAATTTAATTTTGTCTGAGGCCATGTTTCTGCTTAACTGATCTGATTAAGTGTCTGAATTGGGACAGGCCACCTGCGTTTTCTGTATGTCTTCCTCCCCACCAACCCTTCCCCCCGCCCACCCCCACCGGTACTCTGGCTTGGAAGAGTCTGTGGAGCAGCCGTGGCTCTAGGTGGAGGGAGCCCTATGGTCTGGTGATAGAGAACCCCCAAAACGAGTTTCCAGTGTTTCACAGAGCCCACAAGGGATCAGTCTCTGAGTAATGAGGGACCCACGGGGGTCCTGGGAGCACTTGGACTCTTCTCTGACTTGCAAGTTCTCCTTGGGTCATGGATTCCAGTTTCTAAGCCCGAAGAAGGTCTAAATCCTAGCTCTCCTCTTCTTGGGTTTTGGGGGGCTATTTGCTCTCCAGATAGTAAATATTTAGTGAGAACTAAAAGGTTCAAGTCCAGAAGACTAAGATTTAATGTGACTTGTTGGCCACTTGAGTCTGTCCCATCCTGTCTCTATGCCTCTGCACCCTTCACTGGAGAGAGGAAGAAGGCATCATCTACTTCACACATGGATGCTGGGAGCATCAAATGGCATACACCTGTGGAAGTCCTCGTAACAGGACCGAGAAGGGCCAAGTTACCACCTTCCTCTTGGTTGGAATGTTTTATTGAAATGTAACATATAAAGAAGAGTGCAAAAAAATCATAAATGTACAGCTCAATGAATTTTCACAACCTGAGGACTTGGTTTAAGAAACAGAATATGAACTATAGCCCAGAAGCTGCCATGTGTCTCCTTCCAGGCACTTGTCACCACCCATCCCAAGATAACCATTATCTTGACTTCAACACCATAAATGTGTTTATTTTAAATGTTATATGAATGGATTAATACAAAACTTTTGTGTTTGACTTTTTTCCACTCAGCATTCTGTTTATAAGGCCCACAAACTTTCCTCTTTATATTTTAATGCTGAATTATGTCCATCTTAATAGTTTGTGGCGCCTTGTACCGCCCACGTTCTGGCTCATGTCTTATGCTCTCTAAGTGTTTATCTTTGCCTTGAGGGCTGGACTGTTGATGGCATATGGTGCTTTATCCTTTACCAATGCCTTTAATGAAGTCAGAAGTGTGGGTCTTCAGAGGACTATAGCTGGGGTGCTTAGGTGACTGGACACTTGCTGAGCCAGTGTCCTCAGCTATGAGATGTCCTACACAGGGGTGCCATCCCCAGAGGGATGACACCTCTGCCCTCCTGTTCTGGGCTACTGCTTACTTTCCAGGGAAACCAGCCCAAAGAGGGCTACTTCAGAGCTCTGCCTCTCACCATGGCTGAGACACCTCCTTTCCCCAAGCCGTGGGATAAATAATAGATGAAATCACTGTATTTGAATAGGATAGGTTTTGGGACCTTGGAATATTTTCCTGAGGAATTAAAGGAGAGTTCTCTTCTTCACACCTCATAGAGGTGAAGAGGGGACAGAATGTACCTTTGTTTAGTGCTTTGGTGTCTGAAGAAGATGAAAATGAGATCTCAAGATTCTGGGGCCAATTTTTTTTTTCATTTTTGGGGGAAATACCCCTTTGTACCCAAGACACCCTGAGTCACGCCTCCAACTGTAAACAAAAAAAGAGGTCTCTGTGGGGACCTATTAAATTTCTCTGTGTTTTATATCCTGCAGCCCAGCCCCAGCCCTGTACCCACCACCTCCCAGACAGAGAAGAAATGGACCAGAGCTTCTAAGGTTTTGGACAACAATGGTTCAGCCCTATTGCCTGAGGGATCTCTCATTGCTGGTTTCCTAGTTATTGAGGCTTGGTTTCCTTAAATTTATGACAGTGTTTTGGGTTTTTTTGGGGGTTTTGTTGTTGTTGTTTTTTTTAGGAAATAAGATCATAGACACTAGGATTTTAAAAGTTCGAATGTCCTTCAAGTAGTCCAGACCCTTATTTGTTGTAAATGCTGCTTTTATTACATCCTTGAAAAATTAGTTACCTGTTTTTTAACTTTTTCTATGAACAGGAGCTGTCCCCTCTGACCCCACCCCCCTCCAAGACAGCCTGTTCTCCTGCTGAACAGCCCAGTTGTCAGGAAAGACCCTTGTTGAGGCAGAACTTTCCTCGGTTAGTTTCCACCCATTAGCCTTGGTTCCTTCCTCTAGAGTCATCCAGATCTATTCCAATCCATATAATGGATCTGTAACTATTTGAGAAATAACTATACCCTAGCTCCCTTCGGTTACTTATTGAATTCCTACGTTTTGACAGGCATTGAATCCTCTCTTCTCAAAGTAAAACATTCCAAGTTTTTAAAATATTTATTGCATGAAATATTTTTCAAACTCCACATTTAAATGCTTTCTGGTTTGTCAGTGTCATTCTTGGAATGTAACGCTGCATATTAAAATGCATTATTCAGCCAAAAAAATTAGAGGATGGTTATAGTAAGTAACATTGATAGTTCAACAGATCACTGGATTTCAGTGAAAACCCAGAAAGAGTCCCAAATATATGTATAAGACTTTATTGTGTGATAAGATTTTTGCCTCGCGTAATTGTCGTAATAAATCCCAGATGGATTAAAGATTTCAATGTAAAGTAAATGTCCTAAAAGAAAATATTGATACAATTATATAGTCTAAGGGTGCAGGGTGACTTTGTAAGTATAATTCCAAAGGCAGAAACCATGAAGAAAATGACTAATAAATTTGATGACATAAATGTACTGTGTATGTGAAAATGTCATCAACAAATAAAGAGGCAAATAATAAACTGAAAAACATTTTTGTAACATTCATGTCAAACAGAGGAGATACTATAAAAATATCTCTTCAAGTTAATTTTTAAAATAAAAAAGTTAATTTTTAAATAAAAGATGAGTCATCTTAATAGAAAAAGCAAAGGAAATAAACAAGCAATTTAAAAAGACATTTAATATGGTAAATATATGAAAAATGTTCAACTCCATGAGTAAAGGAAGATATTCTCATTAAACCTAAGTATTGTTATTCATCAATAAAACCTTTTTAAAGATGGAAAAAAGACACCAACCGTGGTTGTTACCAGGTTGTGGGGGAAAGTATACTCCCATATTCGGCTGCTCTAGGGTGAATTGGTATACTCCTTCTGGAGGACTACTGGATGATATTGACAAAATGAGTCAGAAACTTCAAAAAAATATGTGCACACCATTTGATTCAGCAGTTCCACTTCTGGGTAACTATCTTATGTAAATAATCAGTATTACGCTGTCCCAGATGGAGTACTTGGGACAGCTGGAACTCAGCCATAAAGCTGGGGAACCACTGACTGGCAGAGTTAGGAGACAGAGTTTAGGGTAGCTGGAGTAACTAAAAAGTGAGGGTGGAAATCTTACAAAGAAGCCAGAGAAAGAGGAATTTCAAGTCTATTTATAAGCTTTGGCCAAACCCTTACAGGACCCTCTGAATTGGGCATCCAAAGAGCCCAGCAAACAGCAAAGCTGGAAGGTTGAAGAACTGAGCAGAGATTTCACGTGCTGCCCACCACAAGGAGAGATGGAATTTGGAGTTTGAGTCTAGTCAAATTTAACTGCCTGCTAGAATGAAAATCAGCACTCCTCTGAGGAGGAAAGAAGAATCCAGAGTCTCTGCAACACATCATTTGAGATGCCCCGAGTAGAATAAAAAATTATTAGATGTAGAAGCAGGAAAATATGACCCATAGTCAAGAGAAAAAGAAGTCTAAAGAAAAATAACTGAAGACGACCCAGATACTGGAATTAGCTGCAAGATTTTTAACATGGCTATTACAAATATGTGTAAGAACTTGAAGTAAAATAGGGTTAAAATGAACAGATGGGAGATTTTAGAAGAGAAATGAAAAAGAAAAAAGAAGAAAAGGAATCCAATAGAAAGGTTAGAACTGAAAAGTATAATAGGTAATTTAGATTGGAGTCAGAGAAGAAACGGTTATTGAGCTTGAAAAGAAATCAACAGAAATAGTCTAATCTGAAGAACAGAGAGAGAAAAATGAGTAAGCCTCACTGTGGGACTACATCAGGTGATCTAGTATATATGCTTTGTGGTCAAATGTAACCCTTGAAAGATTTATCTGATCCATCCTTACTGATGCAAATAATTGTTATGCACTGCCTGATATCAGACACGGATGGTAAACACTACACCTGTAGGTCAATGTTTGGCTTTATATTCGCATATCTGGATTACATTTTAGCTTCTCTGTGTTCTGTCGGCCCCCAATACTATTTATTGACCTCACTGGTAGCGATTTTCCCTGAAACCAGGCACTGTGTAACTGTTATGAAGAGACATTAGGTCTCTTGTGTTTCTGTACATCTTGCGAGAAGCACTGACTGCTTTTGTTCTGGGCTGTTTGATGATTTTTGTATGGTAAACCTCTTTGGCAGATAGAGATAGTTTTTCCTTACAGGGCAGAAGGCAGTTCTGTTTACTCTCCAGTTAATAAAGAGTACGTCTCCCTCCAGGACAAAAGGCCAGCAAGCTTACCACTTGTTATGATAGATTTGGTTCCCTAAGCTTCCAGGTTCTTCTGTAACTCAACTGCCTGAGTTGCGGGTATCAATCCCATAGTCTCCTCTTTATGTTACCCTTTGGAAACTGGGGGCTGAGGACAATGCTGCCACTCTGGCTGCTGTTATTGCTGTGAGCAACAGTCCTTTGTCTCTGACCCAGGAGTCTCGTGTCCCCTGACAGAATCCGTGCAACTGTGGCAGGCTGACTTGTTTGCTCTAAGTGGTGTAACGCCTCACACCTTTCACGGTGCTTGACAACTACCTCGTCATGATCAAAACCCCCATGGATTGCGAAAACAAGAAATCAGATTCCTACTGCCCGACAGCCAGGCAGCCCCCACCCCCATCCTCAGTGACAGGGTTCCTGTATTCCAGTATAATGTCATGTTACCCCACCAAGGCACTATGCTCAAAGATCTGCGCTGTTCTGCGGGCAGCTGCCCACTCCCACTCCTTATTCCAGAACTGCTCCTCATTTGGCAGCTGGGAGCTGGGATTCTGGGCTTGACTCTAAGAAACCAGGGAGGAGAGGTCAGTGGCTTAGGTGCAGGGCCCCTGTGGAGGGGAAATGAGCTGTGTGCTGTACCCAGTATGTAAACAGATGTGGGACTGAGCCAGAGTCATTGCATATTGTTTCTTATCCCCACAATTATTGGCCTGGTGTCCATGCTGGGGAAAGGGACAAAGTAGGAACAGAGCCATAAGTTCTTGTCTGAGAAAGAGAAATACTGCTTCTGAGGTTTGCCACATGAACTTGATCTTCCCAACACTAGGCAGTTAAGATCTGGTGAAGACCAGAGTGGCAAGTGGTGAATTTTCAGAAAGGCCTAGGACAGCCCAGTGTGGGGGCTCCAGGGACAGCGATCAGGGGGGAGAATAGACAGCGCAACTGCCCTGTTGTAGACCCATGCTGCTCTGTCTCTGTGGTCTCTGGGGGACTCAGGGTAGGGATGCCTTGTCTGGGGCCCGGGGCCAGGGATGGCAGAAATTACTTAGCCTGGGGCATGACCTTTGCCGGCTCTGTGCTGGGTGCTTGTCTGTTGTTTTCAGCCAATGGAGGCTTCTGAGGGTCAGTTTGCCAGTCACCACTATGTTGTTTTAGGCAAACTACTTAACTTCCCCAGTCTCAGTTTCTTCATCTGTACAAAGGGTACAGTCAATATCACTGGATGCTTGTGGTGCTCAAATCAAATAACAGACTTAAAGATCAACCCTAGATTCTGCCACATGGTAGGTTCTGGAAACACCAGTCCACAGGTGTTCTTCTTTTCATTAATCAGTGTTGCTTTTGCCTGTGTTTTAAAATAGGTTTTTAAAGTTGTAAAACAACACATGCACATCATAAAAACATGAAAAGTATGGAAGAGTATGAAGAAGGAGGGAAAAATCACCCATCATCCCATTACAGAGAAGCGACTGCTATTAACACTGTGGTATACTTCCTTCTGAGCTATTTTAAAACCCCCCAAACAGCTCCATTCCTTGTATGTTGATCTGTGTTTAAGTTCAGCCCTTGCACCTCCTGAAGCTCAGAAATCATTTGAATGTGAGTGTGAGGAACTTTATTCTCTGGGGGTGGGTGGTGAAGGCATGTATTGATAGTTTTCTTTTGTTTTCAGCTTTGTAAGTGGGAAAAAGCAAAAGCTTCCTATGGAGAATAGTGTTTTATTTTTACAGGAAAATAAACAGAGATCTCACTGTGCAGAGATGGGCGACCGAGTCCCTCAGCCTCCCTTCCCATGCTCCCCCACTGGCTGCCTTCCCTTATTTCTTATCACTGAAAAGTTCCCTGGCTGAAATTACCAACCCTGTTGCTTAGCAGTTCATCTGCTCCTGCCTGTTCCCCTCCTGTCCCCAGGAACTCAGGGCCATGTGTTCCCTTGGCCCGTATGCTGACAAGCATCTTCCTGCCCAACCTGCCACCAACGAAAGCACCAGCCAGAGCCACCTGCTCAGTGTCTGCCCCTCCCTGACTTCCAGAGGCAGGAGGAGGAGTGGGAGGAGAGCAAAATGGAGAGAGGTACCAGGAAAATGAGTCCTCAGACAAAAGGACTCCAGGGCTTCCCACAGACCTCTTTTCTCGGTCCTTCCTGTGGTCCGTACCCCTGCTATTAATTGATCTCTGCCTGAAGGATGCTTCAGGGAACAAAAACAGCCAAAAATGGAGCTAGAAAAAGAAGGACCTCGCCACAGGGAGAATCTAAGCTACTAATTTCAACATAGCTCATTAGCCTCCACTAAATAGGTGGATGATGTGGCTGACCGGGCTGGGGGGAGGTCCCCGGGTGAAACCTCAGCACCACCTGGCTTCTCTCCTGGGTCATGGGTCATGCATTCTGCAGTCCCAGCCTCATCCGCAGGACTCTGCACAAATTCTCATGCTGGTTAGTCAAGTTACAGTCCTTTATTAATGAATATATATATATATATACACACACACACACACACACACGTGTGTGTGTATATGAAATGCTGTTTTCATATATATATATATATATATATATTTCATATATATATGAAGTGTGACTCAGGCTACCTGAGTTGACTTCTCATTGGGAAATTGTGTGGAGGGTAGGAAGCCACCTTTCTACAGGCAGGGTATAAAAACACTCCTATCAAGCAACTGAAATTGGAAAAGCTGGTCACTGGAGAAGTCGACTTAATTTTTCAAAGGAGCACAGAGGGCCTTCTGGGGAGGGAGGACAGATACCCCAGTCCGTGCTTCCTAAAGTTCAAAGCCATGGGAATCCGTTAAGGATAGAAGAGAGAGCTTCCCATCAAGGTCTGGTGGGATGGCAGGGCAGTGAGGTCCAGAACAAAGCCGGAAGAAGGAAAGAACATGGGTTAATGAGGAAGAGCCCAGGGTGGTGGAGGAGGCAGGTTTGTGTAGAGCCTGTGGTGTTGTCAGAAGCCCTGCCAGATCTGGCAGCCTAGCACGGCACTTGGGGGCGGGGGGTAATATGTGTGTGGGGGGGTATAGTTAGGGTGGGAGTAGAAACTGAAGAGAGGTGCTAGGTGTGGAGTGCCATTGGGTTATTCTCCCTTAACAAAGGGACCAGTGGGAAGGTGCCAGTCTGGGGAAGGCCAGTGCTCAATGCTCGAGAACCCTCTCCAGGGGCAGGGCAAAGTGAGGGCAGTTGTGAATTGCTCAGAAAGCAGCCACCTCCCCACCAGGGGGTGGATGTCCAGGGGACACTCCTCTGAGACGATGTAAGCCCAGAAATGTTCTAGGGAGGGAGGAACCCAAGGGCGCATCTCAGATTTCTTATTTATTTGGCATTTGGAGTTTTACCTGGTTTTAACTTAAATTCACGTGCATTGCACTTATTATGTAAGAAGTCAGTGTCACCTATAGGAAACATAAGTCAAAAGAAGAAAATAAAAATGGCCCTTACTCTCGCTGTCTAGGGACCAAACTGGAGCTAACATTTTGGTATGGTATATTTTCTTCCAGTCTGTTTTCTATACAATAGAACAGTGCATACTAGTCTCCAAACCTGTCTCTTGCACTTAATGTTATTGGCAGTATTTTTCCATATCACTTACACATTTTCCTTGTCTTCTAAAATGGCCCCACCACATTCCATTGCACTGTTGTACCACGATCCTGTTAACAAAGCCTCTCTTGTCAGCCCCTGAGACTGTTAGAAGCCCTTTTTGAGCTCTAACTCTGTGTGTGTGATTCTGGGCCTGCTCTACAGTGGAGGCGTGCACAGAAAGATGAGACATGCTCCCTGCTGTTATTTAGTTACAAGTTAACGGAGGACTTCCAATGAATATGGCAGACTGAGAGGATATGGAAAGGTGTTCCTTCCATCCATGCATGTATAAATTTGCATGTAACAAAAATAAGTTCAATTACAGAAATTCCCAGTGTCATTTATTTTTTTTAAGATTTTATTTATTTATTTGAGAGAGAGAGAGCGCTCACAAGTAGGCAGAGAGGCAGGAAGAGAGAGAGGAGGAAGCAGGCTCCCTGCTGAGCGGAGAGTCCGATGCAGGGCTTGATCCCAGGACCCTGAGATCATGACCTGAGCTGAAGGCAGAGGCTTTAACCCACTGAGCCCCCCAATGTCATTTATGAGGCAGGAACTCAAAGCCCAAGTGTTAGGTGTGAGCTGAGACCATGATAGTCCAAAGGAGGTTAAGACTCCGACATAGGCCTTAGGGGTTCAGATTGAGAGAATGTGATAGAGGACTTCCGGCATAAATTGAGAGCTTCTGAAGGCAGTAGAAAAACTCAGCAGATCTGTTTGGGGAAGTTTCAAGAAAGTTTGCCATCTACCAGTGCCTTAGGTGGAAGACAGTCATATACCAGAAATTGGAAACCTAAGCCTTCACTATTTGTATACTTAGGTGTACAGATTTACACCACATAAGTAATGCTTAGAAACAAATATACATATGGGTTCAGAACTGCTGAAACCAGTAGGGTGATTGCAAAGGCAAAGATACAGTATTATATAGACAGATGATGCTACCAGTTATATACCAAGGACGTGAGATTACTTAAGGAAACAAATGCCATGGAAGAACCCACAATAAAAAAGTAGAATCCATGAAAAGCTACAGGGTTTGAAGAGGGACACTTAGAAGCAGCAGCAAACTGGAAAATTAGCATTCCAATAGACTATGACTTGAGTATATTTAAATTATTTAAATACATAGAAAGAGAGACAAAAATGATCAGAAGAGGACAGAGCAATACAGAAACAGATTTCAAAAGGAGACAGAAAGGGCTTCTAGAAATAAAAACTGTATCATTACAATAAAAATATATTAGATGTGTAAAGTAGTATATTAGACATTAGTAGTACAGTAGTAGTAGTAGTAGTAGTAGTAGTAGTAGTAGTAGTAGTAGTGTGTGTGTACTGTTTTAGTATATATTTGGCCAAAGGGAGAATTAGTGATCTGGAAGATACATCAAGATTATCACCTAGAATTTGAAATGGAAAATATGAGAGTTAATAGATATGTAGTCAAAATACATCTAGTCAAGTGCCAGAAGGAGAGAATGGAAAATATATGAAGGAGGTAATATTTGCAAATATATTGGAGGAGAATTTTCCAGAATGAAAGGGACATTTAAATTCTTAAATTTAACAATATCAGGTCCCATGAATAAATAAAGACAAATGCACATCTGGGCACATTGCAGATACACTACAGAAAATAAAAAATAGAAAAATTAAAAAAACTTACAGCTAAAAGTCAGATTACACAAAGGAATGACAATTGAAGTAAAAGCAGACTTATCACTGGCAAAAATAGAGAACAAGAGATGTATCTTCATATTGCTGAGGGACAACTAGAACCTTAAAATTCGGATCCCAAGCCAACCACCATTTAAAGATGAAGGGAAAGGAGTTTTTAACACAAAGCCCAAGAGAATTTATTATTCACACATCCCAGTGGTAAGAACAACAAAAGAATGTAACTCAGTGAGATGGAAACTGAACCAGATGGAAGGAGTAGAAAGCCAGAAGCAATGGTGAGAAAAATAGCCACGAAAAGATAAACTTTTTGGTAAATGTAAATAAGCTCTGATTGCAACAGTAACGAAAAGTTGGTTACAAACAAAGTGACCATGAACTACTGGATAACAATGAGGAGTGTGGGTTGGAAGTGGAGTTGGGGTGGGGAAGCATCTTATTGTCCTGAAGGGGGACAGAGGCAGTGGGTGATTTTAAACATTGTTACACTTAACTTTTAAAAAAGTGGTTGTTTAGGAATAACCACTAAAAGAAGAGAAATACAATGCATAACTTCCAAAGCATAGAGGCTAAAAAGGAATAAAGAAAGCAGAATCACTCCCATAGGAGGCATGATAGAAGAAGTAAAGAGGAAATAACCATGGTAGATATTACCAGGTCTGTGAAGGGTCTGGGATTTGATTTATCCTACCTATGCACAAATAAGTTAGCCTGTTGCCATTTCGTGGATGCTGTTGGAAGACATGAGACTCTCGGATCAGAGACGAAGGACTTTAAGATTTGCACACAGAGGGGCATCTGGGTGACTCAATTGCTTAGGTGGCCGACTCCTGATTTTGGCTCAGGTCATGAGTCGGGCTCCGCACTCAGTGGGGAGTCTGCTTGAGAATTCTCTCTCCCTGTGCTCCTTGCCCCCCCACTAAAACAAACAAATAAATCTTAAAAAAAAACAGTTCACGTACAGCAACCATCGTGAGAATGATGCCTGCTTTAGCTCATTGTTGCCCCCGCGGCCCGCAGAAGGTGAAGCAGAGAGGTCCCCGTGGGGGTGTCGCACGTGCCGTGAGTGTGTGTTGCAGCTGGGGGGCCACCTTGCCCGGGGACTCCTCGCCACGCAGGCAGGGAGTGTGCGCCGTGTCCAAAAGGGAGACATCACCTGTTCTCTCAGATTTCTTTATGTGAACACAACCCTGAGAAGTGAGCCAGGTAATGAGCTCAGAGTCTTACCTTCTTGGCATACTCAGTAAGACATGGGGAACCATGGGTGACTCACTGAGGAGTGTCTCTTCAAAGTGATCAAACACAAAGCAAGATGATAGAAATGAATTAAAACACATTAGCCATCATAATAAATAGAAATCAATTAACCTTGCCTTCTTAAAGATGGAATTTCTAACTTTGGGTCCAAAATTTGCGATTTATAAGAAATACCCAACACATAATTTGCTTTTCTCACCTTAGTGGTTTCACCATATTCTATTTTGGCAGGTATCTGGCTGCCTATGTAATATTTGTGTGTGTGTGCATATGTGTGTATGTGTGCATATGTGTGTGTGTGTGTTGGTGGCAAAGGTGACGTGCTAGTGGGAGGAGTACAGTTAATTTCTTCCCTTCTCCTTCCTCATCCTTTGTCAGATCCATTCACACCTCTATAAGACAGATACAGAAAGTTTGAAAGTAGCAGGAATCAAGAAGGGCATACTATGAAAATACTAACCAAAAAAAGATGGATGCATTAAAATAAATAGCAGATAAAAAATATTTAAGGTAAAAAAAAAAAAAACCCAAACCCCCAAAACAATCAAAACCTCCACATTAAATCAGAGCGACACACATCATTACCTTGCAACAAACAGAACAATCTAGCTGAGGGGAAACATGTAAATTCAAATCCAACATGAGGCAGCATAAGATGAGTGTCAGCTGAGAAGTCCAAACAGCAAGCACTTTGAATCCGGACGAGGGAGAGACGGATCTGGGTGAAGTGATCCAGAAATTGGTTCTAGATGGGGAATATGTGGCTTTAGATAGGTCCCACATGAGGGAGGTCCCGGGAAGTAAGTAACAAGTCAATTTCAACTCGTTCGAGACTGGGAAATATGTATTTGGGGACTTTAAAGACAAAGGGAGGAAGTACTTGCAGCACGGACCCCAGGGATTGGGCAGCTGGAAGTCTTGGTGCTGGGGGTGAGGTCAGCAGTCTCATCCCTATAAAGGCCTGTGTGTTTTCCTCTGCTCCTCAAATCTGTAACAGATGCCCACACTGTCGGGCCTTCTGTGTATCGATGGTTCCGGGGTGGGCCTGGCCATTAGGTGACAGGTGGTGTGGTACAATCCTGGTGCTCTTCTCGAAAAGCTCGGACAGCTCTAACAGTGGGGAGAAGGACACTGAAGTCCAGAGACAGGAAGTGACTGGCTTCAAGTCAGCTAACTCACCACAGAGCTGGGAGCTGAGTCCAAATCTCCTTCCCCTTTGTGGACGCTGCACCCCACCGTGGGAAAGCTTGGCCCAGCTGCCCTTTGGGACTTAGTGCTTTGGCCCTAGCCTACTTTGGCAGATGTCTGACTGCCTTCAGGAGAGACAGAGACAGAGAGAGAAAGAGAGAGAGAGAGAGAGAGAGAGAGAGTGTGTGTGTGTGTGTGTGTGTGTGTGTGTGGTGATGGTGATATGCTAGTTGGGGGGTGCAGTTAATTTCTCTCCTTTTTCCCTCCTTACTCATCCTTTGTCAAATCCATTCACACCTTTGCAAGCCAGATGGGAAAAGAAACTTTGGGGGGGGGATGGGCTTTCAGATCTGGCTCCCTGGACACGGGGCCTGGGGTGTCCTGGTGTCCAAGTGCCAGTGGCTGCTGGAGAGGCTCTAGAGCCTCTGTCTGGGGACACTGCAGACAAATGGCCTGCAGAACTCCACATGGGTTGGAGCAGGGCGTCCTACCATCTAAAGCCTTCTCTCTCGGCAGAGCCATGTGCTAACAAGCTGTTGGCAGAGCACTAGAGAAAGACATTCAAAACAACAGCAACAAAAATTGCGAGCCACTCCATCGGGCCTGCAGACCCCTCCCTGCATCTCATTAGCACCCTGGGGTGGGAGGAGGGGGGCTGGCAGCGCCGCCCCACCTACTCCGGTAAACCAGTGCAGGCGGGCCAGCAGAGGTGGGTGGAACAGGAGGCGCCCCAGCTCCCTGCTTACGCAGGCCTTTCAAATGCTGGGCTGGTTTATCTGTTCCCTAGCATCGCATCTTTCCCCAACGATCAGATACCCAAATCCTATCGTGTAGGGCTTATTTTGGGCTCACGTTCCTCAAACCAGCCAGTGCTTGAAAATCTTTTTTGCATCTACGCACCTTGGGGTTTTCATACGATTTCCATGGAGCAAGCTGGGTCACAGCAGATCGTGTGTTCCGTCGAGCTCATGGCTCGGACTTGCCACAGTTGGCCGTGCCGGGTGGAAGTCAGGATGCTCTCCACAGACGCCGCCACTCACCTCTAGAAGGCGAGCTCCATTTTCCGTGGTGGAAACTAGATCAGAAAAACAACTCAGCAATTTCTCCATCTCCCCCTGACCCCCTCATTCCCTTGTCCATTTGTGCTTGTGTTCCTAAGTTTCCAGGCTTCTGAAAAAGCTCAGCTTGGCCTAGAAGTTGGGATGGGGACCCAACCCACAGCCATGGCTGCGGTCCCCGGGACCTCTCACTTGGGAAGCCAGGGAAGAGGTAGCCCCCTCCAGCCCCCAGGACTGAGGGTACCACCCTCCCACATTCCCCAGATCCTCCCTCCCAGGTTGTTCTGTACTAGTAGTAATTCGCATGTGGTCCTATTCGGTTTGAGTCAAATTACTACCCACGCATCGCTCTCTCCATAAACTAGGGATGGGGGAGGGAGGATTTCCACAGAGAGGGACTGCTGGCCCCTAGGGAAGAGCTGGAGGTGGCTTCTCTCAATGGCTCATTTTTCACAGCAGAGCCAAGTAGTGAGGCCAGCATGTGCAGCTTGATTCGGAAGCCTGCTCACCTGGGATGCAGGGTGAGCTGCCCAACAGCCTTGGTATGGCACATCGTTCACTTTTTTTTTTTTTAAGATTTTATTTATTTATTTATCTGACAGAGAGAGAGATCACAAGTAGGCAGAGAGGCAGGCAGAGGGAGAGGAGGAAGCAGGCTCCCCGCTGAGGAGAGAGCCCCATTTGGGACTCGATCCTAGGACCCTGTGATCATGACCTGAGCTGAAGGCAGAGGCTTTAACCCACTGAGTCACCCAGGCGCCCCCCATGGTTCACTTTTATAATGACCTTTGGATCTGGGCTCCTGGAGGTGGCTCTGACCCCACACATGATTGTTGTCAAACCGTAAATTGCTTTGTTTCCACGACTTGCCGCAGGTGGGGAAATTGCGGCTCCCAGTGTTAATTAAAGTGGAGTGGGGAGGGGCCCGTGGAGAGCTTGCAGCCTGGAGCTCAAGACCCTCTCCAGAAGCCCAGGCTGCCTAGAGAGAGAGTCCTCCTGAGCTCTCAACGTCTGTGAAGTATGTCAGAAGGCATTCAAGGCCGTCGGGCTTCCGGAACCAGAGTCCTCAGGGCACCTTCCCCAGCGTCAGCGCTGTAGGCTCCAGCTGCTGGACCTGGGGGAAAGCAGGAAGGCTGACTGCCCCCCGAGTCGCTCCGTTTGGAAGAAGCTGAGGAATGCTCCTCACCCTCCTTCCTCCTGCGCCGCCTGCTCCTGGTCCAGTGTGACAAGATGGCGCCCCTCTCACAATTACAGAAGGCGGTGAAGGCAGCTCTGCGAAAACCAAACACTAATGAAGAGCCAGGTAACTCCCCCATTTCAGTCTGGATGTCCCCGTGTCTGACTCTTGAGTAAACTGAGCATGCTCTGAAGGACGAGGTCAGGTTTGCCTTTGCGGAAGGCTCCAGCAAGCTGAATTTGGCTGCAGGCAGGCTTGGCAGTCACTGAGCTGGAGTGTTTTCTCCTGAGGATCCTGGAGGAGAGAAGCCCGTGCCTTCTCTGCATCTTCCCCCACCGGCTGCTCTAGCTCCTGGCTCTCTGCCTTCTTATTTCTGCCCTCCCGCATGGAACCCGGGGAGGAGGGATGAGTAAATGCTGCTGTTACATGGATGCCCGTGACGCTTCTGTCAGAAATGGCTCCTTGAGGAAGCCTCCTGCTGGGTGTGCTTTCTGTCTCCTCCCATCGCTTCACCCTAACCACCCACCGACCCCCCCACCCCCGCCCCGCCTCTCCCATCAGAGTCAGGGAACTTAGGGGTGATCCAAGTAGATATCCTTTGCTCCTGTTAGGATATCAGCTTCATAAAGTCAGGGTGAGGATTTTGCTCTGGGGTCTGAAGACAAGGAATTGAGTGGTGGCTCTGGCCCCCACGCGATGTGGTTTTGAGCGGCCACTTCTCCAAATCTTTGCTTCCTTGGCCATCACATGGGGGGAAATGACGGAACCTGCCTCTCAGGGTTATTGTGGGAATCAGCTGGAGTAATGTGGGCTGTCATTGTCTGCAGCAGGAGCGCCCACAGTGAGCAGGCGCGATGCTGCTCAGACTTGAACTTGCTCCAGTGTGGAATGGGAGGCCTGGTGACAAATGGAGGGGAGAGGACTGAGCCAGCCTGCATGCCATGGAAGGAAGACCCAGCCCCTGCGTCCCTTCCCTCTGCCCCCCACTAAGCCGATGGATAATACCACACAGCATCAGCCAGGGGACAGATGTCTTCATGTGGAAGAGCCAGATCTTCTGGTAGCCAGGGACCCGGCCACGCTGGGAGGCACAATTGAATTTTTCCTTTCCATCTGACAGTTCAGGACTGGATGTTACTTTCCAAATGAAAGCAGCTCTGGAAGGTCGTTGGGAACAGTGAATTGTGATTATGCTGGCACATTTTTAATTCTGTCTCATTACAGCTGCTGTTAAGGCTGCATTATAATAATTGCTTTAGTTCTGCTTTGGTATTTTCAGGCTTCTTTAATGTAGCTGTAATCTATGTGTATATTAAAGTAAGCCGAGCCAAAGAGCAGGGGCAGTGTTTGTGGACCAGCAATGGGAATGCCTGTGGAGGATGTGGAGCAGACAGGCAGGCAGGGGGGAGCTGTGGCAGCAGGGGCGGGGGTGTGGGGGAGCGCTGGCCCAGGCCCAACACACCCTCAGGCAGGGACTCTGAGCAAGCCTGAGCTGCCCGACTCAGTTCCCTCGTCCGTTCCATGAGTCGCAACGTCTATCTTGGATGTGCTTAGAAGTCCTTAGGCTGGTGGGGAGGCGGGGGGATGACTGTGCAGGACCAGGGAGGAGCTTGGCTCCCTGCTAGTCCCTGGCAGAATGGCCCTGTGGCCTCCGGAGCAAGGACAGCTGTCCCAGACATAGTAGGCAGACAGTCCCCCAGTCCCCAGGGAACATTTTGCTCTGCTCTTTCTTCTGTCACTCCCTGATTTATTTTGTTTTCCTTTGAAATTTGCTTTGCTGGAACCATCCCCACTCTTGGCTCAGTGCTTTGAGCGTGCTATCTTTGCCCCTTAATGGAGGCCTTCCTGTGACCCAAGACCACTGCAGCCTCTCCGTTTGCTGCCCTCCGAGGGCAGTGGTGTCAGTTTGGAAGGCAGAGTGCCGAGTGCCAGCTACTCTCATGGCGCCGTGTGTCTCATGTGTTCGCACTTGTCCGCTGTGCCGATTCAGAATCCTCACAACAAGCCCGTGAACTGAGTCATGATATCACCCTTTCTAAGAGCAAGCAGGGGCCAGAAAGGTCAAGAAACTTGCCTGTGTAACCAGTGAGGGGCAGAGGCAGCATCTGAATCCAGTCTAGGGAAGGGTCCACCTGTCGTGCACTGAGTCTGATCCACGCCCCCACCCCCGCTCCCTGGGCACCTTCAGCCCCCCTTGCTGCTCAGTGCTGACCTCACCAGCAGTCACTCCAGGGCTGGAGGCCACAGGCCAGGCAGTGGCTGAGGGGTGGGTAAGGACACTGTTGGCACCACCGAGGGGCTGAGCAACAGTTGAACAAAATGTGTCTTCCTGGTCCTGGGTTACCCAGCCTTGTAAGCCTGGGTGCTGTGTGGAATGAGAATATGGACAGGGTCCTCAAGTGGGGTTCTCAGGCACCTGAACCCCGCCTTGGGCCTGGGCCACACCATACTCTGATATTTCCTGAAGGATTTCTGTTTATCCTCTGCATTCTTTTTAAGTAAAAAAAAAAAAATCTTTTTTTTGAGAGGGAAAGAGAGAGAGAAAGAGAGGAGGGACAGAGGGAGAGAATCTTAAGTAGACTGCACACAGGGTGTGGACACAGGGCTCATATCTCGCAACCCTGAGATCATGACCTGAGTTGAAATCAAGAGTCAGAAGCTTAACTGATGGCGCCACCCAGTCGCTCCTATGCTCCTCCCATCTTTAAAGACTCCCCATGAAGAGGGTGTCAAAGACTTTTGCAAGTGCCTTCGCCGTGTGCCTTCTTAGTGAACATCATCTTGCTGGCGCATGACTAAAATACAGAGTGTTCCGGGCGCACATCTGCAGGCTCACGGAAGCCCATGTTTCAGGAACCGCAGAGTCCAAGCCTTCCTGCAGGAATCCCTCCCAAATAGCTCTGACTATGGGCAGCTTGGCTCAACCCCCAGGAGCATGGGGGCCACGTCCAGCCCGCTGCCCACAGCTTCATTTCTGGGACAGTTCTAATCATGAAAAAGTTCTTCCTTATTTCGGATCAAAGTCCTTCTCCTGATATCTTCTACCACTGAATCCTAGTTTGAGCTCCTGGAATGAATTCATTCCCTTTTCCACCTCATAGTATTATGAATTTATGAAGGCAGCTCAAAGTGTCTCCTGTCTTCTTCTGATTCAACATCCTCACGTTCTCTTTTCTCTTACTTCTATTTAGATATTCCTCAATGAGAAAAAATAGCAAAGGCTCTTAGTTTGTCTCCAGCACAAACTAGGCTCACATAGTGCATCCTCTTCTTCCTCTGCTGTATTCCAGTTGCAAGATTTGGGGCAACTACCAATGCCACCTCACTTGTGCTGAGAGCAGGAGACTATAAACAAAGATGTGCTTCTTGCTCTTGGTTGTGTAAGAGCAGCAGCAGTAACAACTGCTAAGTACTAACATGGGAATAACTACTTCCTCTTTCCTATGGATTTTTTTCACTGGTTTGGTAAAAGTGCTTTCGCTTGTGTGCAAACAGTGTCCCCCTCTTTTGACTGTAAGAACAACTCTGGGACAGGCTGCCCCCGAGGCTAATTCAGTCCCGTCCACCTCTCCCACACCACCTTCCAGGTCACCCGGCTGTCACTGTGTCTTTTATCTCCATTCTTGGCGCATCCAAGTACCCTCTCCAGTAGTCCCACCCCTCTTTCCTACAGGAACATGACACTCTCCCCTAAAAATTGTCTTTAATTAGTTAACAAAATTTCCCTCCACGACACAGCCTGCTCTCCCCCAGAAAAACCAGTGACAGATATGAACACCATTTGGTCTAATTAGTTCTGATATTTCACACAACATATTTGTGAGGCTTTTTGGAGGGAAGGGAGGAAGGCAGGGAAAATGCTTCTATTAAAAGAACAGCAGGGAGGCTTGCATGATGGGAGGGGCAGAGTTTGGGGTCTTCTTCTGTCACTGCAAATAGACCCTTTGTTAAATCAGTACTGCCTGGCCTGCAGACACTCTTAACTTCTTGAAACTCTGTTCTTGCATCTCCATCTGCCTGCATTGGGCCTCCCTAAGGATAAGGCCCATGTGTGTGCCTTATTCCAGTGACTCATGAAGTCACCCTTCATGACTTATGAATGAACTTTTCTCCTCTAATGACAGAAATCTGTGCAAGGTGAGGTAACATTGAGAAGGGGTTCAGCACTAGAGACCGGGAAAGTTGGGACATGATGTTCTCTATCCGTCCTGCCCTTGCCTTGCTCTGTGACCTTGGAAAGACTATTGAACTCTTGTAGTCCAAGGGCTGTGTGTTCGGGAGCAGTGGTGGGAAGAGGGAGGTAAGCTCCTGTCTTGAGCCACTAGAATAGATGTCTCTCAAGATACCAACTGTTGGCAGTTATGGAGTATATACATTGGGAGCAGCTATTGACATAGAAAATCAATCCTGTATTTCTCTGTCACATTTGCAGTCATCTGTTTACAACCTACAGGGTTTAAGAGCTATGTTTACCAGTCCAAAGAGCTGAGCACTTGCTTGGGGTGTCTCACAACATGGCTACAATCTCATGAACCTCACTGAAAGTCTATAGGTGAGACTGGAAATCAATGCTGGGCTTTTCACAAGTTCAGGTTTATCCCAGTGCCCAACCCAAAGTAGACGTTTCCTAATGGTAAGACCAGAAATGTGGCAGAGTGCCAAGCCTTGAGGTGGTACCGTGGAAAGAGCACTGGGAGGGGGAGTCAGAACTCTTGGGTTTCCCTCCCTACTTAGTGTTGTGATGTTTGGCAATTCATTCACCTTTCTAGGCCCATTTGCTCATCTCTAGAACCAGAGAGTTGAATGACTTTCTCAGGTTCCCTGCAGTTTGTCCATGATTTTATGGCCAAGTCTGCAGAAAAGAAACGAGGATATTTTAATAACCTTGGTCTAGGGCCAACAGGAAGCCTAAGCTTCAAGCCTGAGGGGTACCTGAGGGATTTCTGCAGACCTCCCTCCTGAGGGGCTGCCTCTGCAGTTCTCTTGGGGACCATGGCTCAGGCCCGCCCTGCTCCCCAGACTGCCCCGATCGTCACCCCCCATTCACGTGGCCATCTGGACACATGTCCTGGTCTTTATTTGTCCTGCCCTTGTCCCTCTGCACCTTCTGCTGCTGATTTGAGCATTGCCCTGTCATGACCCCCACCTGTACTGGCTGTCTGTCCCACCAGCCTGGGAGGCAGACCTACTGCCCTCTCCCAAGGAAAGGGTGAAATTAGCCATCATAGTGAGGGGTGTTTAAGAAGGTGGTCTGGGAAGTCAGCCTGGGTGTGAATCTGAGCTCTGCCTGAACAAATCCCACCTGGGCACTGCTCAGTCTCGGGGTTCTCTTCTGGGAAGTTGTGGTAAGAATTAAAAACAACCCGTTAGTAGTGGTTCTGATCTGTGTGGGTTTTTCCTCACACCGTGCAATTCTCTGACGCCAGGTGGGGTCCCCCAATTCAGTTCAGATCTGACGCTGCCTGGAGACGGCATCAGATCCTGCAGGGTATGGGCTCAGTCCCACAAGGCTGAGATGGCCATTGAAGGTGCAGGCTGTCACTTGTGCTTCTGACCCACTGGCTATATAAATCAGAGGTTCCCGAGACTCCTTCCTTCCATGGGTTTGGTTAATTTGCAAGAACAGCTCCCAGAACTCAGCACATTTCATTTACGAGATTACTGGTGTATTATGAAAGGTATAACTCAGAGACATGATATGGGAGCGGCTCAGAGCTTCTGTGTTCTCCCCAGGTAAGCCGTTCTCCCTGAATCTCCACGTGCTCACCAGCCCAGAAGCTCTCCAGACTCCTCTTTTTGGTTTTCTTACAGAGGCCTCATTACTTAGGCATGACCGATTAAATCATTGAACTCAATCTTCAGCCTCTCATCCCTCTCTGGAGGGGGGGGGTAGTGCTGAAAGTTCCATCTCTCTAATCACAGGGTTGGTTCCCCTGGCAACAGGCTCCCATCCTTTGGTTATCTAGAGTCTTTCCAAAAGTCACCTCATTAACATAACAAAAGACACCATGATCTCTCTCCTCACTTAGGAAATTCCAAGGGTTTTGGGAGCTGGGTGCCAAAAACAGTGTATGAAGACCAAATATATATTACTCATTTAATCACAATATCACAGTCAGTTCTTCTGTTAATGTTGTTACTTGTGATAAATCCTTCTGATACTTTTCCTCCAATCAGAAGCTTTCTTTGCCAACCGCTTTAATGATGTTGTTTTTTTGTTTTGTTTTTATTTTTGAGGGACGATAAATATGGCATTTAATCACATCCTTCCATGGGTTCTGAAATCTTTTAGAAGTAGAGCAGATGTCAGATAAAAATTAAAAAAGAAATCAGACTCATTGCTGGTCAATCTGGATTAGGGAAAGAAAATTGGACCCCAAAAGACACAAGTATTTTGGGGCACCTGGGTGGCTCAGTGGGTTAAAGCCTTCGGCTCAGGTCATGATCTCAGGGTCCTGGGATCAAGCCCCACATTGGGCTCTCTGCTCAACAGGGAGCCTGCTTCCCCCTCTCCCTCTGCCTGCCTCTCTGCTTACTTATGATATCTCTCTCTCTATCAAATAAATAAGTAAAAATCTTAAAAAAAAAAAGACACAAGTATTTCCACCAACTCTAGATGGGGAACTGCTCTGGGGGGTGTTGGGTGGCCAAGAGCAAAGATACTGCAGGAGGACTCAGAGAGAGGCCAAGGTGCATGTGATTTTTAACACATGAGGTCTCCTGCGCGCAGAAAAGCAGCTGCCTGGGGTTTGAAGCCTGCCAGTCCGATAATAATAGATTATTCTCCTTGCAGAGTAGGAGAGGCTGACTCTAGGGGCAGAGTGGGCAAAAGGTTACTTTCCAGCAACAGTGCAAATACCTAATTCTTGGGGTAAGCTGGGAAGCGTGTGGTCCCACTACAATCTCCTATTAAGAATTCTCTCCCTTCTGGTCCCACAGCTCCTGCAGGGGTGCAAAGCCACCAGAAACCCTCATAAACTGACTCTTACACAAGCTTTCCAGAAATTACTTCAAAAGGTACTGTATGTCTTCCCATAACACATGCTGTTTTAATATCTCCTTTTATTATGAAAGGAAGATATGATTATTGTGAAAAATTAGAACACAAAAGAAATATATAATATACCGGGTGACAGCCCCCTGCACTCTGTAATCAATGTCACTGGTCTCTCTTCCACCCAAAAGTCACATTAACAAGTTTTGTGTCCACAGCACATTTTTAAACAATTTGTATAAGCAAGATTTATGGACAAGGGGTCAACTGATTTGTCGTGCCCTCTTGCTAAGTTGATGTGATAGGACAGGCCCTTTGTGGGTGCCCTGGGCCGTCTGTCCGAGTTGGGCAGTGCACACCTGCTTCGTTGCTGTCTTCCCATCGGGTTCCAGTATTTGTTCATGTCTACCTGTTTCCTTCCTGCTGTGTCAGGAATGTCTGGCTTTGGCTGGATTTCTGCATTTCTGGGTTGACCTACTCATTTCTAAAACACAGATGCTTCTGGGGCATCCTTTTAAAGCTCAAGACAGGCTTGAAGCTATGACCATGGCTCCGTATCAGCCTACTCTGAAAATTTGGTAGAAGCTCCAAGACTCAAGGGTTCTGTCGTTGTAGCTGATGGTCTTTTTCTGTCCCTAGCTGTCCCAACCCTGTTCATTCTGACCTTTCTCCACCGCCTGGAAGGGTTTGGAACCCCCTGCGGTACCGATCCCTACCTCTTCTCTCCCCTCCCATCCCCACCATGTCCCTTGGGCTGAATGTTGATCCCTGAAAATGGCAGCCTCTTTACCCAAGCCCCACTGGTCTCCCATTTGGGTCTCTTGTGCCCAGTTTCCCTCCCTGTTCCCTTTCCTCCCTTACCTGTCTCTAGGGCAGAGTTTGGGCTCTACCTTGGAGCCCCAACCTTCTGAGCCCCTTGGCTGATTGTTTTCCCTGGGCTTTGCTCTACCTTCTGGGATTCTCCCACGTCAGTGGCACTACATGGCCTGAATGTCCACCTGATACAAACACCAAACATCCCCACAAGAGGTAAATTGTGTCCTGCCTGCATCCCTACTTAGGTCAACTTTTGGTTCATTGATACCAGGCTTGGAAGGAAGGCCTCCATCTATCCCCACAGCTCCCAGCCCTGGACCTCCTAGCCACAGGACCTTGGGCCCTAGGCTGTCCTGCAGTGCACAGCCCACCTTTCCAGCCTGGCTGTCCCCTGCCCTGGCTGTCATCGGCCCTGGCCCGCCACTCTCTCCCAGAAGGAGTCCCTCATACACTCTGCAATCGAGGCCCTGTCTTTGGTGACATGTTCAGCTGTCACTGCTATTTCCCATGAGATGTTAACTGTCACTCAAATACTGAGCAGTCCTGCTAGTTTGCAGCCCGATCTGGCAATTTATTTATTGCTCCTAATACTCTGTCAGAAAAATATTGATGTCCCTTTAAATATGTGATTTTAACAGGCTTCCTCTAGGGAGTTTCTTGTTTTGGGGGGGGGCACATTTTCTCCCTAAGGGACACAACCCCAATTTTATCTTGAATAAGAAAATAAGAGGCCTGTCTTAGGAACTCATTTCATAGGCAAGGCAGGCCAGGAGCTGACAGAAATGAGGACATGGGCATCAGTCACTGTGGGTGTGGTCCGAGTGGCCCCTTCCGCCACCCCTGGTTTCACCTGCAGAGAAGTTCTTGATTGAGAGCTTCTGCCTTTTGTCTCAGGGCCTGGTTTTCCTGGCTCACATCACACTCACGTGTGTCATCTAGCACTCCCACACCTCTTACCACGTGCCCACCACTGTCGGAAACACTTGCACGTAGGAATCGATGAAATCCTTAGCCAGCCTTGAAAGGTGGGTGCTCTTATTCTCCCCGTGTTACAGATGGAAGAACTGAGGCAGAGAGAGGCCAATAAAATCTCTCAAGGTTACACATCTAGGAAGTGGCAGAAAAGGGATCAGAACCCAGGCCTCCTGGCGCCAGAGTTTGCATGACCGCCGCTACCCTGGGCTGTCTCCCAGGCACAGGGAGGCTGTTGTTTGCTGTGAACCATCTCCTCTTGGGCTCAGGTCCCGGGGAGATTCCTGTCTTGCTCTCGCTGCACAGGAAATTGCAGGTGTCAGGACGGGACACACAACATCTCTGCTACCCATCTGACACGTGGGATTTTTTCCTTCTGGTCTCCATTGCCTTCACCTGGAAGGATGAATTGGACAGCTGAGTCGATTCTGTGAAAATGCAGTGTCTGATTTGTCCTCACATGAACTTGTAGCAAAACCCAGCCTCATGCCAGTCCACTTGGTGGCTGCACACTGTTTCCAGTTGTGGTCAAGGACCTTTGGTGACTGTTCTCTCCATCTTGTCCTCAGTCCTCCTCATGACTGTTTGTGGTTCTGGGTCTAGGCAGCCGTCTCCACAGCCCATCTACCCGCCTGGTGTCAAGTGCCATCCCTGCCCTTCTCCTGCAGGCACTGGGGACTGACTCCTCTTCCAGTTTGCATCCTTATTTCCCAGTTCAGTGTGTGGGGGGATGGGGGGGATTGTGTATTATGGAAAAGGAAAGTGACATGGCAGAGCAGGAGGTTGGGATGAGAATGTTTTGCATTCTAGCAAGTGCCCTGGCTGCTTGTGACTCCCACGGAGTGGGTTGCACCTTGGGTAGTCAGGGAAGATTGCTCTTAGTGATTTGGGGCTCCCTTGCACTTGCATACTTGGTCCTGGGGCAGCAGCGAGGTGTGGGAGGGTGGGCTGGGAATTAGGAGAACAGTGTTCTAGTACCAGCCTTGGTTTCTCACCAGGATAATGAAAGACTGCAGTCAGACATCTCTTGGCCCGTCTGGCTCTGGAATCTAAGGGTCATACATAACAGAGGGTCGGTGGTATGTTAAGGAGGCCAGGAGGGTCCCCAATTCCTGGTTAGTTTGCTAAAGCCAGACATTGCCTAGAAGCAAGGGGAGAGGTACAAGTGGACAATTAAAGTTGGAATTGGCATTTTAGGTGGTTGCCCTGTCACTCATTGACAGAGCACCTGATTAAATGCAGCCACTCAAATGGCATTCCCACACTTTCCTCCTGCCATCTTTCACTCCCTGGATCCCTGCTCCCCAACTTTCAGGGTCTTCTTAGTCACTTCTTTCTCTAACCACAAGCATAGTTTGGTCATGGCTCAAAGGATGGAGGGGGGAGGCCCTGACGGGTGATGGGGGTAACAGGGCCCCCCCCCCCAACACATGGGCATTTAACTCAAAGTCACTCTTTGAGCTGGAAGTGGCAGATTAGTGCATCCAGAACCAGCCAAGAGGGACTGGGGTAGAGAGAACCTCTGAGTTTCCTGTTTAGGAAGAACAGTAACTGTGGAGCTGATGGGGGATCCACCAGGCCCTTTGATGTGAACCCCAGTGACCTGGGACAGGGCTTGGACATGAGTCCCCCGAATCTAATATCTCTCGCTTCCCATTCCTCCTCTTCTGCCCTGCCACCCCATCCCCCCACTCCCCTCCCCTGACCCGGCCACTGTCAGGCTCCCTGCCCATGATGGATTTTTCAGGCTTCGTTTAGTGACATAACCATCCCAGTAAAACATACAAATGGCCCAACCGTGGATCCTAATGTGCAGTAAACGGTTTTTCACCTCATACCATGTTTTACGGGAAGAAATTGGCTTTGTGCTTCTCCTGCAGTGCCGCCTGCCCCCCTCCCCGCAAGGTGGACTGTGCTGGGGAAGGGGCTGCCTCCCCTCCATCTGCCCGACCGCCCGGTCTGCTCAGAGCACCGCTCACAGGGGGCGGTTCAGCTTTGACTAACTGTCCCGTGTGATATTCATTTCCGACAAGAGGCTCGCTCTGCTGTCTCTACAGGAAAAGGGGTGGGGGTGGGGGTGATGGGGGGGTAGAGGGAGAGTGCAGGTTCCTGATTGGATTCAGTTCTTCGTCTGTTCTGGTTGTTTTCCGAAGGCACCACCTTCTGTAGTGATCCTGCAGCCTTCATCCCTGGCTCCGCGTCCTCTGCCCTTCCCTCGATCCTTCCTGTGTTCTGTCACCCCTTGAATGGGCGCTTCGGTGCTTCTCTCTCTGCCACAGGGTGACACTGGAGGGGATTTCTGAGATCTCCAGTTCAGATGAAATAACCTCTGAACTGGCGAGGGGACTCTCCTCACCCCGGGAGGGAAGGTTCAGTGATACTAAGCTCAGTATCTCCCAATGCACGGTCAGCTGCTGGACCCCAGCCAAGTCAGTGAGCCCACATCTCCGGGCTGAGTATGCCTCGAAATTGTCCTCCTTCTGCCCCTTGGCCCAGTCCTAATCAGGCTCCACCAGTGGCTTCATTTCCTCCCCTCTGTTCTGAACTGGAGTCTCCTAAGACTCCAGCCTGAGCCCTCTGTTCTTTTCTGTACGCATTCCCAGTGGACACTTCTAGAAGCACATCTGAGCTACAAGTGATTTGGAGGAAGGAAAGCTTTCTGCTGAAAATGAGTTGGGGGATGACTCAAGGTCCCCTCTGCAGCCCTGGCATCGCTCTGCTCCCTCAGGCAGCAGATTCCTTGCCTCTCCTCCTGCCTTCCTTCCTGCCAGCTGCCTTCTGCATGCCCAGGAAGGCATAGGGCGCAGCAGGGCTGTGATGCCACTGTCATTTGCTTCCTCTTCTTGCAGCTACTGCTGATTCTGCCTCCATGGCCAAAAAGGCGACCGGTCCTTGGCGCTGCTCCCCAAGTGTTGCTGGGAGTATGTGTCCGTGCTTGTGCAGCTTCTAGTCTGTGGATAAAGGCACCGCCACAGTGTCCTGGGTTTCTGTGTGTCCCTGTGGTGGGGGCTGACTGCCCACCTCTCCACCTGGCCAGCAGTGGGGCAGAGATGGCTTCAAGCGCAGCACAGAGGCTGTGCGCATGCGTGCGTGTGCGTGCAGGTAACCATGCACCTGTGCGCATAGACCCTGACTTTGGAGGAGTATCTGCACATTTGGCTCAAGGGCATAGCATAACTAAGAGGTCCTCTAATGTAGAGATGATATTTGGGGGGAAATAATTATACCTGAACAAAGGGAAAGTCCTTCAAAATGTTAAGAAACTCTTAGAAATGTCAGCGCCAATAATGATAATGGTCACCGTTCTGAGAGTCTCTTGCTCACACTGTCCTCAGACCACACCCCCCACGGGGAGCCTTGGGAATGGAGGGCAAGGGGCAAGAGAGCTCAGTCGGGGCTTCCAGTAATCTCCGACACTGAGGTGGGTCCATTCTGGAGCCCACATATCTGGGTGCAGAAAGACCAACCAGCTAGAGGTGGGGGAGCATGGCCAGGGTGGAGGGGGGTCGGCCCTGTAAGCAGCGCTTGGGGGCTGTGAAGTTTGGGCTGCAGAGGAGGTGTGGGCTGTTGACAAGATCTGAAGGTCTGTCATTCAGAAAAGCCATTAGCCAACCCCAAGTTATTCCAGAGGGCACAACTAGGGCAGCTGGAGCCTGGGATCCGAAGGCCGTTTCCTCCCAGCATTTGACTCTCCCCGTAGTCACACAGATCAGACGGTGGCCTGACACGGGCTGTCAGCCTAGTTGAAGGATTCTTGTGTTGGAAGGACAGCTCAGCAAGGTGGTGCATCCGAATCTTTCCCATTTTCAGGAGCCTGGGGTTTTAACCAGCCATCCTCAAAAGAGGAAATTTGAACACAGAACCATAGATGTAAGGAGTTCACATAACCTCCCTAAGGTGAGACTCCTCACATCTGGACGGTCTGCAGGCTCCGTGACCCCTGGGACCCAGGAAAACCAAAGCTAAATGCACTCTGTGTTTCCCTGGAGACGCAGTCACCTGCTGACAGCTCTTCAGGTGACGATTCAATTGGAGACTTGGGTTCTCAGCACAGAAATACAGGAATGAAGCTACGTTGGCTCTTTGAAGGGCTTCCCGGAGTTTGGAAATGAAGGTGACTACATCCTGTCTCCTCACTCCAGGCAATGTCCCCACTCTTCTGCTTCTGCAACCGTGGCCTGGCCTCACAGGGGATGGGACCGCAGGGGACAGGGCCAAGAAGGGTGTGAGGTGCAACGAAGCGGGGGCACTAAACCCCTGATTTCGGAGACAGAAAGCACGGCAGTGAAAACAAATCTATTTAGAAGCCTCCAGCAGATTTTAGACACCTTGATTAATCATAACTTGCCACACATTATTTCCCTATAAACAAACTACAATGTTACTCATATAAACAGCTTTATCTTGACAGCTGCAAAATGTCAGGATTTAATGTAGAATGAGCAGAGATACACCATATGTTACCACTCCAGGCCTGGAACACACTAATTCACAGCATATTGCCTCATCCCGAAGAGGTGATTACAAAAGAGGGGCTAGGTTTTTGCCTTGCCACGATTGTACACGCTGCCTCCAAGTCCCCAGTGCCTTCTCTTTGGCTGAGCTGCGGAATGACTAAGATGCAGTACAGAGGAAGATTCTCAGGGTTGCCAGCAGTGAGCAAGACGGCAGCCCACAAAGTGAGGATGTGGTCGTGTTGTATTTTTAAAAACGGACTCAAATAAATACAGGTGTCCCACACTGGGAAACCCACGGTTCCAGTATCATAGTAAGGGGCGGAGGAAGTCAATACGCTGCTGGCTTCCTGCTGGGGAGGATTGCTGTTGCCTTTGCCAGAGTGAAAAGGCTCTGAAAGATAGAAAACAAATAGAACCCCCTAGAAAACAAATAGAGCCCCCTACAGAAACCAGCAATTAAGAAACAAGTTAAATGCAAGGGGAAACCAAGTTTAATGTTCATGAAAATAAAGTTTATAAAGGACGTCTTTACCTTGGGGTAGTTTTATCCCAAAGAGAGGGGGAGAGATCGGGAATTTTCTCCAATAGGCTGCACTCAGCTAGAAACCCCACAGGGCATATTTTCACGGAGACAACGGTTTCGTGTGTGTTCGCTTTGCTTTCTTTGTCTCCCCTCCTGGACCTCTCTTCTACCCTAATATGGCATCGATCAGGGTGTCCTCAGCCAAGAGCACCCAGGCTGGCTCACTGCCTCTGTTTATAAATACAGCTCTACTGGAGGGCAGCCTCGCCCATTCATGTATACATTCTGTCTGTCTGCTTTCATGATACAGCTGCAGAGTTGAAGAGATGCAGCAGAGACCAAATGTATGGCCCACAAGGCTGAAAATATTTACTCTCCGGCCTTCTATAGACAATGTTTCCTGACCCTCTGCTCTCAACTGTACATGTGTTTATGTCACTCCCCAGCNCTACTGGAGGGCAGCCTCGCCCATTCATGTATACATTCTGTCTGTCTGCTTTCATGATACAGCTGCAGAGTTGAAGAGATGCAGCAGAGACCAAATGTATGGCCCACAAGGCTGAAAATATTTACTCTCCGGCCTTCTATAGACAATGTTTCCTGACCCTCTGCTCTCAACTGTACATGTGTTTATGTCACTCCCCAGCCTAAACACTTAAGGCATGCTCTCAATTCATTTTTGGCCACCCAAGAGTCTGTCCCCTCCTTTGGGCTCTGGAACCCCAGTTTTCTTTTGGGGAAGGGCCGCTCACATTGCCTGTTCTTGGTGGCTCTGCCAACCGAGGGGTGGGCATATAGCCACAGGTTGAGATCTACCATAGAGTCACCCCCTGACTTGGTCCTGGCTTGCCTTGAGAGCCTACCCGCCCCCCCTGCCCCCACCCTGTTCCAATGCTCATACTCTGTGGGTATGCCCCATACTCCAGTAACTCTATTAAGACGACCAGTTCACAGAGATGTCTTCCCAACCCTGCTGTGAGTTCCTTGGTGGGCAGGGAATGGTCTCATTTATCTGTATCTCCAGAGGATCGCAAGGCTGCTGAATGCTAGAAGAATGAAGCCCTATTTTCACCATTGGTCTGTTTGGCTATTATGTTACCATCTTGATCTTATGCTAAGAGTTTCCCAACCCAACCCAGCATCAAGTAGCTCTTTCTGCTCTCATGCTGACTTTATTCCCTGGTCCCATTACTGACCTCCTTTTTTTTTTTTTTTTTTTAAGATTCTATTTATTTATTTGACACACAGAGAGAGATCACAAGTAAGCAGAGAGGCAGGCAGAGAGGGAGAGAGGAGGAAGCAGGTTCCCTGCTGAACAGGGAGCCCAATGTGGGCCTCGATCCCAAGACCCTGAGATCATGACCTGAGCTGAAGGCAGAGGCTGTAACCCACTGAGCCACCCAGGCGCCCCCATTACTGACCTCCTGTTACTGATCCATTCAAGCTCTGAATCCGTACCCCACTCCTGAGTGGGCTTCCAGTTCTTCTCCCAGGCCTGTTTCTTGTTCTTCTCGGTGCTGCTGTGGCCGACAGCTCTGCTTCAGGTCCTTGGAGCTCATGATGAGAGCTCTACTGTCTGAGACCAGACAGGATGACCCCCCCCACCCCCCACCCGAAGCCCTTGGGAGAGGGAGGAATCACCCAGATGCTTCCCGCCGTGTTGCATTGCCTTTCCTGGCCTTCACATCTACATCTAGATCCTGATCATCCTGGTCTGCGTCATCTATTTCTGACCCCTTGCCAGGCAGCCTCTGACAGGAGGGTGGGTTTGGCTCAGTGGCACAAGTAGCCAGGGCAGAGTCTGTGCCTCATAGGTTTTTTGTGCTGAAAGGGGAGTCTTTAATTCTATCCCTTTGCCAAAGAGAAAGAGCCCTTGGGGAGCATTCAGCTGGCAAGGTTTAGCCGGATAGTCAGTGCTCAAACCCTAGGGCTTCTGGCACAGTTCCTTTCTCCTGGGCCAGGGGCATGGGGCCATCTTGGAATCTGGAACTCTTAGGACCCCAGGTCCACCTAGAAGAGATAAGCATTGTGATGCTTTGCAGGCTTCTTGGGGAGGGAGATAAATCACGCGCTGATGCACTTCTCTCTCGCTGTCTACTTTCATGGTGGGCCAGAACATTCTGAGTTGCAAGATCCTGTCTGGATGTCAGAATCTTAAACATTAATTCTAATAATTCTCTTTCTCTAATGTTCTAGTGCCAGAAGGACTCCTGGGATGTGCAAAACATCCCGTATCCCAATCTTGCTGCCTGGGGTCAGGAAGGGTACTTGGTTTCTCTCCATTTGGTGTAGTCATCCAAAGAGGCAGATTGTCCCACATCCAGCCCTGCAAGTCCAAACACAGAGTCTAATTATG
Source organism: Ailurus styani (assembly GCA_002007465.1). Classification (NCBI taxonomy): domain Eukaryota; kingdom Metazoa; phylum Chordata; class Mammalia; order Carnivora; family Ailuridae; genus Ailurus; species Ailurus styani. Next base: position 628,356 of record LNAC01000049.1, on the reverse strand, counting down.
CCCAAAGAAGGCAAAATTCTCAAGAGGAAGTCTCCTTGTGGGCTTCTGAGCTCACTTCTGAAGGTAACTGGCAAATGCTGGTCCCTGCTGCCAGGAACTCCTCCAGGAGCCATGGGGTCAACGACAAATCTGGTGAGTGAGAAGTGAGTTTGGTGTAGAGGATGAACGACATCCTGAAGCGTCCAAGACAGGCTGGCTATAAGACACAGGCTGCTTGAATATTTCCACAAACCTTCAGAATGTCCCTCAAGTTCTGGAATCTCTGGCTTACTAACTGCATCTCAAAGACTGTCTTTTGCACTCAGAATGCACAAAGTCTTTGCACAAAGTACATGACCACAGCCATGTACTTGTCTTGGAGTCTGGTTCCTGAGCCTTGAAAGACAGCAAAGGGCAGGTGGCATCAGCATCCTGCCTTCTCCTCTTTTGGCTCTGGCTGGCCCAGGGCTGGGGACAGCTCATTTGCCTTGCCTCTTGAGGCCTCCGTGATGGGATTAGAAAACAGAGCCCATCACTTAGCTCCAATCACTGGCTCCAATGTAGCTCCTGGTTCCCAGCTCTGAGCTCCTGGCAGAACCTGATACACAGCTGCCTTTTCTGTCAGCAGCCTTTTCTCCTGTTTGAAGGACTTGTGTCCAGAGCTCAAAAGACTTTGGACACCTAAAATAGAAATGTCTAAAGGAGCAAAGAGCAGCATTCAGTCATTACCAAGCAAAGTGTCTTCCCCTTCGTGATGTTACAACACATAGGTTTGGATTTCAAGAGAGTAATTCCGTCATTAACATTAGTACTCAGCAATCAGATTAATGTGGGTTTCTCCACATTTGTACTGTGTGTGTGTGTGCATGTGTGTGTGTGTGTTGAGAGAAGAAAATGAGTTTCAAGACAAAATATCCCTGGATTCTGATTACCTGTTGGTGAGTGCTAACTTGAACATTCTCTGCTCTGAGTTCATACACAATTGATTGCAGTCTCAATCAGTCCCATGGGAGGAAAGCGAGGCTGGGTGATGGCTGGGAGTTTCGCATTTGCTTTAAAGGCTTTTACGGATCCCAGAGTCACCTCATGGTTAGCAGGGCTGATGGAGGTGAGCAACAGCTGGGTAATCCAAAGCCAGTGGATAATCTGTAAATTATTACCATCTGTTTCTGAAATGTACCATTTGATCAGTCTCAGAATCTGATTTGCCTTCCTAATCATGCTCTCCTTGGACTAATGTTAAAACTAACATTGCTTTCCAATGAAAAATAAAACCAGCTCTTAATACAGTGCTGCATCCACTGTATTAATAGCTGAAAGAAAGGAAAAAACACACAGGAGAGGAAAAGGACTAAAAGATAAAGAGGAGAGTGATGGAGGAGGAGCCTCATCTTTGCCTGTGATTGATTTTTCTTGCCGCAGCCAGTGAGGGAATGCAAAGTGGAGTCTGTTCTCAGGACCTACGCCTGCTGCACATTTTCTGCTCAGAGAAGTTTGCTTTTCCGTATATAACTTCAGAGCCCCTGATCCCCCCTGATGCAGTGTTGTGTGGAGGGGTGATGGTCTTACCTGTTTGCCTTGTTCAGAGGAGCAATATTTGTACATCGTGTGAAATTCACAATATACAATACAGTGACGGCTCAGTCTCCCTCCCACTGTGTCCCCAGCCCTTCTCTCCCGAGGTAGCCCCATCACCCCTGCGGTACTTTCTGTCTAATGTGCCCGAGGTGTCTCTTCTTGACTCAGCTGCTCAGAGACAGCTCTGCTCACAGTCCCTTGAGCTCTGGTGCTGTTGCTCGTTCCCTTGGCATCTGAACAACGGCTTTGAGCCAATCGATCCTCCTGGGTCTTCGACGCCTGAGAAAAGTCACGTTCTTCCTGTGCTTCCAGCAACCCCAGACACCGCTCCCCACTCCCGACCCATCTGCGTCTCCATTCTTTCTCTCCTCGATGTCTTCCAGTTCGTGTTAAAGGACCCCAAAAGCCCTTTCCCGACCTGGGTCGCCTCTGTCTTTCCGTGGGGTAGCGTCTGACAATCTTGTCTCGATCTTCTTGTCGAAGCCTGCTTCATCCTGGGCTCTGGCTTCCCTGCCTCAGCGATTCTTCGCCAGGAGTGTCCCTCTCCAGTCTCTGCTGAATTGTCCTCCTTCCATGCACGTTCTCATCTTCTTCTCCCTCTCTCTCCACCCTTCACAGGCATCCCTGTTACGAAGGCAGCTCTCAAATCTGTGACTCTACACCTAACCCTTACCCTCGACTCCAGACTCGATTTCCATCTCTGCTGGACGGTTCCCCCGGGATGTCCCCTGCGCAGCCACGGCCCAAGCTTGTGTCCTTTCTCTGATACTGTCCTCTGACCTTCAGTGTTTTCAAAAATAGTTCCAGCACTCTCGCAGAAACCCCTAAGTCCTTCAGACGTTTCCCTCATCCCCCAGACTAGTCAATTCTCTCTTGACATTTTTTGCTACAACCATCCTTTTATTTCAGTTCATAGAACTGCCATTTCATGTCCAGACCTTTCCGGCCCAGCACCTGAATGATGCCAGTAAACTTTTAGCTGATTCTCCTTCAGCTTTCTGTCTTTCTCCCCAATCTACTTGACTTATCATCTTCAGGATAAATAACGTCCCCAAATATGATTTTATCGTGTCATTCTCCTAAATAGAGTTTATTTTTTTAAGCCTACATAAGCTGTTATGAAGCAGGCAAGCTTCTGTAGATTCAGACTTCTCCTTTTTTCCTGGTTTGAACTATCAAAAGGAAATACTAGTATATACTTTTCTTGAAAATTATATTGCTGAAAGAAAACAACTTTATAGCCTGACTTCCAAGTCAGCCTCAAATGGTCCCTAATTTACCTTTTCCATTTTATCTGCTATGTTGCTTTGCTTTTATTTTGGAGGCATTGTGGTGTAGTGAGTCAAAGGGCTCTGGGATCACTCAGCCTGTTTGTATTTCAGATCCTCCAAATACCTATTGTGTCGCTTTAGAGAAGTTTGTAAAAAGCCTTCCAAGCTTTAACTTGCACCCCTTTCGTTAAAGATGGGAATGATGCATCTATATCATAAATTATTCTCTGGATCACTTAATCCATGTAAAATGTTTAGTGATTGCCTGGCACATCATAGTGTCAAATAAACATTCATTCTTGCTTTATCTCCCCAAGTGTGAGCCCTCTGCTTCAGACAGACTGACGTACCCAGTTTCTCTTGAATAATGCCTTGTGCATTTCTTTCTCTTTGGCTTTGTTTCATGGTTCTTCTAAGAATCCTCTCCATTTTTAAAAGTCTAACCTATATTCCACTTTTTCCGAGAAATCTTGCCCTGATTCTGCTCCAGTCAAGCTCTTCTATACGATACTGTCATGGTGGGCACATGACATTATACATTTGTCCAAACCCATAGCATGTGCAAGACAAAGAGTGAACCGTGATGTGAACTGTGGACTTCTAGTTGGTAATAACCTATCAATACTGGTTCATCAGTTGTAACAGATGTACCATAATTATAGAAGATGTTAATAATAGGGGGAGAAAGACAGGGTATATGGAAACTCCCTGTACTTAGCCTTTCACTTTCCCTGTAAACCTAAAACTGCTCTAAAGAATAAAGCCTATTAATGAAGGAAAAAAAAAAAGAAAGAAAAATCTGACCTGTCTGCATGTGGGAAAGGCTCATTTCTTTAATCTTCAGCCTAAGGTTTGTCTGGCTTCAAGATACACAAAGGGGACCCTTCATCATATCATGTCATGAATTCTTCTACCTTATTTTCACAGGATAGAGTCAAGAGATAATGTAGTGTAAGAAAAAAAAGAGCACGAAATAAGAAAGCTCTGAGTTTATATCACGGTCTCTCTTTTCACATGGTGATGTCACTTGGACAAGTTATTTAACTTTTTTCAGCCTCAAGATCCTCATCTATAAAATGGGGATAATATTTATCTGTCAGGTTGTTGTATTAGACTAACCTGGCAGTTGCTCTCTTGTTATTATATGATATAAGGACTTGCTTTACTGCCAAGTAATCTGCCAGAGGCACAAGTTCTCTATAAACACGAACAAAAATGTGACTGCTTTCTTGATCAAAAAGTGATCAGATTTAGAGAGATTAGATAATTTGTTGATGAAGATAGACACAAAGATCTTTTCACCCTCAGATACATTATGATCCACAACGTGGAAGAAATTCTTTGCTAGTGTTAGCTGAATCTGAAACACTGCAGCGTGATTGTGTCAGTTATTAGCATTTAACATGGTGAAGATTTCCACTTGGGTCTTTTTTTTTTTTTTAAAGATTTTATTTATTCATTTCACAGAGGGAGAGAAATCACAAGGAGGCAGAGAGGCAGCCAGAGAGAGAGAGGGGAAAGCAGGCTCCCCACTGAGTAGGGAGCCCGATGCGGGCCTCGATCCGAGGACCCTGAGATCATGACCTGAGCCGAAAGCAGAGGCTTTAACCCACTGAGCCACCCAGGCGCCCTCCACTTGGGTCTTTATCTTGCAGCTACAACACCAGGAATGCAGGACCTCTCAGGTCGCCTTTGTGGAGGATCAGGCCTAGAAGTGGCTTATGTCACCTCCATTCGCACCCCATGGGCTGGGACTCATTCATCTGGCCCCTGCCTGATCGCAGAGGAGCCTGGGAGGGAGCCCCTTCCCGCCATTTACAAAGGGGAAACACAGCAGTGAGCAAAGAGCCTCGTCTCCGAAGAGTCATCTTAACAAAAGTTTGTGGGCTCAGAAATAATCATTCCAATGCCATCCAATTCCGTGCTGGTGAAATGGAACGGTCCAAGAGCTTTTGTTTGCTAATAAAATATTGATTATTTCAAATAGTGGTTGAATTGAAAGACTAAGAAGAGAGAGGGTGATCTCCCAGGAATGGAAAGAGAGAAGACTGATTGCTTCTGTGATCAATTATTTGAAGGAGGGCTTCGACATCTTAATGATGAGAAAGAGAATCCTCTCGTTCACTCCAGCCAATCCCAACAGAAAACGTTGTTCTCTCAAACTATGGATAAAAGTCAAAAATGAAATCCATTTCCCTCTGCAGATTAAAAGAGGAGAAGGCAGTTTTGCCCAGGAACGAAGGCCTGACGTCGCTTTGCCGTGCGGTGTGTGAAGTGCCTTCTCTCGTTTGTATGCTTGCCCGCACATCATCCATGTAGATATCCCTTCGTTGCTGTGCAGAATCTCCTTCAAACGACAGGACGGACAGAAGGCTGGATCAACTCTTTGCCTCCAGCCCACACGCCCCAAAGCGAGTACACAAGTCGACAAGAACACTCCGAGGCACCGAATGGGCTGGTCCTTTGGTTTATTTTCCTTTCAGTCACTCTTATTATTTGTTTGAGCTAGCACAGGTGGCCTAATCTCATTTGTAGTATTTATGGTAATACTGTTTGAGTGTAGATAACAGTCTTGTAGCTCATTAGGTGATTTCCATCACAAAAACCCATCGTCAAACATGCTTCATCACAGCCCAGCTCCTGGCGGCACGGAGGTGACCAGAGCAAGCTTCACGGTCCCCCAGCTGCTGCCCGCACACAGGGTCCACACACAGAACAGGACGCAGCGAGCAGAGAGCCCGGCCCTCCAGCAGTCACCAAAGGCAGCAGAAAGAAAGACCTCACTGAGCCCCTTTCGGGGGCCAGGGCTCACCTGTACCTCTGTTTCGCGATTTCCCTTCGTCCCCACAAGGAGCCTGAGAGAGGAGGTGTTATCTTCCTGTACAGCTGGAGACAGGTGTAAGGAGTTTAGGTTCCTTGCTCAAGGTCACCCAGCGGTCAAGGGTAGAGCTGGAATCAGAACTCACGTCCGCGGAGTTTCAAGTCCTGCGTTCTGTCTGCCGTACTTTTCTGCAAGCACAGCAAGAGCAAGAGGCGAAACGGAAGGGCGAGGAGGCCTCAGCTGTACCTGGTCGCCACGGGTATGTGGTCACCCGGAGCCGAGGCATCCTGACCGCCAGCCTGCGGGACATGGCCCATCTCCTCCACGCTTCGTGGGTCCCTGGGGGACCTCTGCCCCTCCGCCTCCAGTGCCATCTGTTCCCTTGCCTGGGAAGCTCTGGGGAGAGTGCAGCTGGTCAGGCCCTTGGGCCCTAAGTAGGAGCTCTCTTTGCCTGCTGTGATCCTGGAGTCCAGCAGGCGTGGACAGAGCCACGCGGACCAGGACGGGGGTCCAGCTGAAGAAAGGCAGTGCCGAGGACTCCTTCCCCTTGGCTGCGCGCTCCCTGACCTGCCACCCGCCCCTGTGGGCTGCGCCCTGGGGAAGACCGTGAGCTTCCCTCTTGAGCTGGGACAGGGAGGCGGGAGTGGGAATGAAGTGCCCTGACGGCGAAGGTTCCAGTGTCAGGACGCCTACTTGTGCTCCATTCTACCCTCAGTCTTCAGCACCATGCTGGGCAGCTCTTGCTGGTGGAACAGGCGCTTCGGAAGGAGCTCTGGCTTCATCCTGTTCCGCCTTCTTGCTCAGGCTGTCCTGGTGCTGGTGTGTTTTCCTTCCTCTCTGCTCTTTCTCTGTGTAGAGGAGCAGGGAATGTGGCTGTGAGTTCAAGGACTCCAGGAGGAGGCACTGGGGAAGAAAAGAAGGATCTGGGCCTTTCTAGTCTTCCTTGGTGTCTTCTAAAGGCTGGCTTGGATTCTGTTGTTTAACTACTCAGGTTCTGTGGGGTTATGAGGGGCCACTCAGCTCTGACCCAGGGGAGTCTCTGTAGCTCCATCGCTGAGCCCCGGGGTCTGGAGTTCAGGGGTGCCCTCCCGCTGCCACAGCAGAGCACGGGAGGAGCCGGCGAGCAGCTGCTGGGGCAGGAGGAGACAGGAGACCTGACTCACGCCATGTCCGCCTCCCTTTTCCGGCCAATAGCCTCCTCATCTGAAGGGGCCAGGCTTCACGGCATCACTCCTCAGGATTTCTCGATCTTTGGAATTCCTCAAGACCTGCGTCGTAGGCCTCGTGTTTCTTTGGCTCAGGCCACGTTACTCTCCAAGGCTACTGCCCTGTTTTGGAAATTTGGCCACTTCTAAATGACACGTGGGCAGATAGGTGTGCTGCACATTCCTGTGGGCGTCACAAGCAGTGTTCCCCGTGAACTGCCGTCGGGCCTGGAGTGAGGCCACGCGCTTGCCATCTAGTCAGCTCTCTCGGTTGTTCCTCGGGCCTTGGAGTCTGGCAAGAGGCCTGCCCTCCTCTCACAGGAGAGGACACTGATGTGTCCAAGTCACCGCAAAGCCAGCCACTCTTTACCAGCGAATCTGATCCAGTTTGATTTAATTTATATCAAGCACCTGTGTGTGGAATTCTCTGGATTGGGCGCTGGAGTTCGCACAGAGTTTGCATGGTCCCGGCCCTTGGGGAGCATGAGTCCAGCAGGCAGCGGATGGAGGCCATGGTGCTGTGTGGCAAGGGGTGAGCCCAATGCACAGACGACTCACTCCCAGGTAGTTAGGGACTCTGTTTCCCCACTTTCTTATGGTTTATTCCCACTGATGGTGCTGGCTCTAGAGGTGGATTTTCTGGGGGACCTACAGGGTATGCAGAAGTGACCCTCAGGACCCCTTGTCCAGAGGAGAATGGAGAAGGCTGTCCCTTGTCCTGGGGTTGGAGATAGGACTAATCTGCCTTTTCCACTTGATACATTGAGGGGGGCTTCTATCACACGTATTTATTGTGGCTAAGTGGCATTGTGCCATGTCTGTGTGTTGTGGGTACCAAGTGGGGAGTCGGAGCCCAGTCCTGGTCCCGGCCCTGAGACTAGCGGACTCGTAACCTCCATCGTGTTCTCACCTCTCGAGCTTGGGGGTCCTTCCTCTGTGTGTGGGGTGGTTGGAAGAGCTTATTTCTGAGGGTCCCTCTGGATTTGCTGCCGTGGTTCCCCAAACTGTTTGTCCCCAGAAGCGCTTGTCTTCACCTGCAGGAGAAAAGCCCTCAGCAACCTCCCCGGGCATCTCCTGGGCCCAGGACGGCCTCCCTGCCTCGTCCCTTGTCTCAGCACCCTTGCTCACTGCCCTCATAGTGCAGCCCGGAGCCACTGTGTACTCAGGGAAATGAAACCTGCTCTTCTAGGAAGTAAAACACCCACCACAAAATCCAGTCACACCTTTCCAATCCAATTAGTGTGATTTGGGGGGTGTTCTTTTTAGAATTGGATTCCTGTTGGCTTCATTAGAATAATTGCGAGGTGACTTGCACAGGCACTGAGATCCCCAGTGAAAAGCACCATCAGGGCCTTTGGGCACGTCCTCCGTCAGAGAGATGACACTGACGTGGCTGAGCTGATAGACCGATTCAGGGCGATGCAGTCACACACTGAGAAATTATGCTATTTTGTAGTTTTTTATTGGGCAGTTGTTTTATTGTGAACTGTGTCAGGTGGGAAAGCGTGACTGAGGATAACCAGGCCTGCTAGGATTGTGGAGACTGGTGTGTGTGTGTGTGTGTGTGTGTGTGTGTGTGTGTGTGTGTGTGTGTGTGTGCGTGCTTAGAAAGGAGATGGTCAGGGGTTCAACTGTCTGGAAGAAGAGGAAGTTCTACCTGAGCCCAGGCTTCTAGAAAGGTCCAAGAGGAAACTCAGCTTTCCCAGCACCCCTTCTTTAGAGCTGGCCCCTCAGCATCCCCAGATGGGGGCCCCTTGTTTTCAGCCCCGGAGACTCAGCCCCCTAGTGAGTGGCTCCCCAGAGAGGCGGTCTCCCTGGAGACTTAATTGGCAATGCTTCACGGAGCACAGAAACTTGGGATATGACAGTTCTTGCTCTTTAGATTGTCAAGGAAGGAAAGGTGCTTTGAACTGCAGCTGCTGGAAGGACAGGGGGACCTCACTTAGAGTCACCCCTGCCTCTGTGAATGTTCAGAGAGCATGAAATAGCGACAGGGAGACAAACAGAGAGATGGGTGCAGTGACCAAGATGAGCACAACAGGGCATTTTATGGTCAGGCCGTGAGGATCCTGAGAAGCAAGGCTGGCTGTGCCATCTGGGACCAGTACTCGCTGAGCTGATGCAGCAGACCCTCTGTGGGCGCAGTGCGGGCCGAGCCCTGCTTCAGCCATTTGCCCGTGACTCTGGCCCTTGAGGCAGGTGGCTGTGCCCCCTGGTGACCAAACGGTGGTGGTTCTGGGCTTTCAACGGGGTGGGACTCCACTAGGATAACTGGACAGCTGTTCCGGGGCTGAGAAGGCAGGAAGTCAGGAGATACCTCATATAAAAAGAACAATCTGGAGGCACAGACACGGGGAGCTCTCCAGGCTCTTCCTGGCCTGGGAGGAAGGAGAGTCCTGGACAAGCCTGGGGAGGGGAAGGAATGTGAGAGGGGGGCAGCTGGAGCCCGACCAGCACTCAGGTGAACAAAGGTATAAAGAGGTGGAGGAATGGTGGACAGCCCTTAAGACAGTTTCTTCTGCAGGGTTTTTAATTTCAGTATATACTGTGGAATGCTGGAGTCAGTTCTTGGCTGTGGCATTTGCCATTGGAACTTGGCACTGTCCCTTGGCCCTCAACTCAAATGCCTCATCTAAAACCTTTGAGTCTTCCAGTTTGTCTCTTAGCCTGATCCTTGATAATAAGTTCCGGAGGTTAGTAACCACGTATGCTTTCATCATCTATCCAAACAGTGGGAGGTGGAGTCATGCTCAGCTTGTTCTCTCCTTCCTTTGCCTTAGTTTTTAAATATTTAGGCCCCTTCTCTTTCCTGAGCTTGTGTCAAAAGGGCAGGAGAAATACAGCTGACAGGGAAGTAGATAAGGAGTAAACCGTTGTCCCTGAGTTAGATCATGAGCTCCAAGGAGTGGGTCCTTTCTGCTACAGGGTCATTGCATATTTTTTGAATGAAGAATGCAGGGAGAACTGAGCCTCAGCACTGGGAACTTATGGTTAGGAAGACAGAAAAAATCTTTCCTTCTTTCCCACGGACTGGCCCTTGGCCTCCTGGGGAAGTTGTTGGCTCTTCCTCAATGGCCAGTTGCTGCACATTTGTTCCCCTTGCTGGCTGGGCGTGCAGGGCTCCGAGCCTCACCAACCCCTGCCGAGAAGCTGCAGATTTCACAGTCTGGTTCATGCTTCCAGAACACATGGCCCTCAAGCTTTAACATATAACAACCCATGACACTCCTCAATTCATCCTTGATAATCAATTGGTCTCTAATGACCTCCATTAGCATTCTTATTAGGTCCAAACCAGAAACTCTGAACCTGCGGACTTTCTCTTCAGCCATCTCTGCACCTGCGGCCCTATCGAGGCAGGATCTGGGACTTAATGTGTATGAACATTAAGCTAATTTCAGTTAATCCCGCGAAGCAGAGGAGACCCCTCTTTCTCCCCCGTTCCATTTACCACGTGGACTACCATTTACCGTCCTCTCAGTTGGCTCTGCAGAATTCTGTTGTTGGTGTCTAGTCTCACCCACCCCTGAGATCTGGGCAGAGGGGCTTCAAAAGAACCCTCCCTTTACATCACCACCCCCACCACCATCATTGTGTTTCCCGTTTGCGCCACCCCTGGGCTCAGCACCAGGCACAGAGCTGCGCAGTGCCGGCACTCAGGGCGATAGTGACTGATGGGAAACCTCTCTATGCAGGGAGGCCATGTGACTAACTGCAGCAGATAGCCCTCTGCACTGGCGGCAGAGCATCCTGCCCTGCTGAGTCGGGGAGGGCCTGCCACCGCTGTCTGGACGCCTCTCCTCCTCCCCTCCTTAATGCTGTCATCGAGGCCAGCTGATGAGCTCCTTCCGCTTGGTTGCGTCCCAGCCATCTCTCGATGCAAAAGCGTTCAGAGGACAGATTGCACTGACGAGCGCATTTCAGAATTTGGTTTGTTTACTTCCCTTTGCTTCCTATTTTGTGCTGGCGGGTGGTCTTACACCACAGGCAATGCAGACAGCTTCTTCCTTTGGCTGCTCCCTCCTGTAGAGAGCACGAAGAAAACAAGACACTTCTCCCTAGTCACAGATTCTGCAGGGCCCTCGCAGTTCTGACGCCAGGACCAAGAACCCAAGATAGGGTGCCTGCAGTTGTCCGGGTCAAGGGGGTGAGACAGACGAAGACCCAGCCTGGGTTTACATGATGCCAGGGGTGTTGTACGCGCTGACTTCCAGCCTCGAGCAAACTGCAGACCCAGCAGTCCCTTGAAGCTCTGGACAGATCCACACGTTAATGAAAACTCCTGAAACATTTCCCACAAATGAGTGAAGGGCTGCAGGAACCCACCACAAGGCTCATTTCACCTGTGGATATCCTGTGTGTTCACCAGCCTTGTCTGTTCTGGACAGTTCGACTAAAACCACCTCAGCTGATAGGTCTGTCCTTCCAACATGAGGACTAATGGCCCACAGAGCCCTAGTCTTTATGGAGAGCAAGCAGACTCCCTATTTTCTAAAACCATGCAAGGAAAAAAATGCCCAAGTCTTCCCTATCCTGAAGGGGGCGCTAGAGGTTAGTTTATTTTGCAAGTAAAATAGGATGGCGCATACTGTATGGTTCCATTTCTATGACATTCTAGAACAGACTAAGCTGATGTGTGGCAGAAAAAAATTCATAATGATGGTTGCCCTGGGAAGCAGGAGTGATAGAATTGATGAACAAGAAGCATTAGAGAATTTTCTGGGGTGAAAGCAAAATTCTACCGCGTATTGATGAGGCTTTAAGTTACAACAGATATATGCACTTAGCAAATGTATACACTGAAGATTTGTGCATTTCACCGTATGTAAATTTTATCTCAAAATATATCTGTAACAAATCTTGAAGTCTGGTTAATGACACCCATGCTGAAGTATTTACAGAGAATTGTACTGAAGGGTACAATGCACCAAAAATAAGATAACTTAGAGAATTTATTCTATGGCTCCACATGCAGAATAAATGTATAGCATCAGGTCTTATGTTTAAATCTTTCATCCATTTCGAGTTAATTTTTGTGAGTGGTCTAAGATAGGAGTCCAGTTTCACTCTTCTGCATGTGGTTTTCCAGTTTTCCCATCACTGCTTGTTGAAGAGACTATCCTTTCTCCCTTGAGTGTTCTTGGCTCCTTTGTGCACTGTTGGTGGGAATGTACATTAGTTCAGCTACTATAGAAAACAGCATGGAGTTTCCTTAAAAAATTTAAAAAAAAATGGGATTAGTATATGATCCAGCAATCCCACTGCGGGTATTTAGCCAAAGGAAATGAAACCAGAATATCAAAGAGGTATCTGTATTCCCATGCTCACGGCAACATTATTCACAATAGCCAAGATCTGGAAATAAGCAAAGTGTCCATCACTGGCTAGATAGAGAAGATATGGTGTGTACATGCAATGGAGTATTATCCAGCCATGAGACAGAAGGAAATCCTGGCAATTGTGATGATGGATTGAATAGAGGGTTGGATAGATGGACAGAAACATGATAATGCAAGTCTGGTAAAATGCTAATGGGTGAATTTAGTTTCTGGCATATATTATGCTCACTGTGAAAAAGTATCATCTTTGCATTATGTGTGACTTTTTCATAAAAAATATTGGGACATGTTAAGATGGGGCAACTTGAGATAAAAGAGAACTTCCTTTCTTTTGTTCTTCATTTTGTATATTATAGCTGGAATTGTTTTAAATTCACAATTGTCTCAGCTTCACTGGATTCAGAAGGGTCAGATGCCACAATTTTATTTTAAAGCATTTAGGTACCAACTGTAGACACTAAAGACAAAACTACTTCTTCATCTCATTAAGAGATAATGCATTGTATCCATAACCAAAATGGATCCTAAGGCCCCATATGACTCATTACTGCCACCTCAAAGTCAGAGAAGTCAGAGAGATGATGAGCAAGCCAGCATGGCAGTGTGGAGGAGCATGGAAGGTTTGGAAAGGACATTTCATGTGGCATTATATGTGGTCACTGAATCAAGATACCAAAAAAAGGAAGGAAAGGAAAGGAAAGAGGAGAGGACAGGGGAGGAGCAGGCAGGAAAGGCAAGGAAGAGAAAGGAAAAGAAATCCCCTACAAAGCTGAGACATTCATTTTTATCCCAACCCCAATAAAATGACTTTCCTAAGAAGCTGGAGTCATTTCTGAGCAGTGAGAGAAAGTCAGTGCCTTATCAGTTTATATCCACTCAAGGTTACTACTCTGCCCCTCTGGCTAATACTCGACCTGGTTACCTCCCCTTTCAGCGTGACTCCAGCAGCTGAGTTGTCAGGCAGAAGTTGTGCTTTTTGCTTTTGGTTTGAGTCTAGAGTAATGTTTATAATTTTAGGTGCAGTCAAATTTTGTACCTTAGGTTCAAAATGAGTCTTGATATGTAACCCAAATAAATCTGGTGAGCCCTCATAGCTCAGTCTTTGCACAGAATTGCATTTAAAGAGGTATGGATAAGCATTAGCCACATGACAGTTTATTTATTTTATTTAAATTCATTTAGTTAGCATATAATGTATTATTAGTTTCAGAGGTAGAGGTCAGTGAGTCATCAGTCTTATATAATACCCAGTGCTCATTACATCATGTGCCTTCCTTAATGTCCATCACCCAGTTACCCCATTCCCCCAACCTCCTCCCCATTCACCAACCCTCTCAGTTTGTTTCCTGTGATTAAGAGTCTCTTATGGTTTGTCTCCATCTCTGATTTCATCTTGTTTTATTTTTTCCTCTCTTCCCCTATGATCCTGTGTTTTGTTTCTTAAATTCCACATGTGAGTGAGATCATTTGATAATTGTCTTTCTCTGATTGGCTGATTTCACTTAGCAGAATACCCTCTACTTCCATTCACATCATTGCAAATTGCAAGATTTCATATTTTTTATGGCTGCATAGTATTCCTGTGTGTGTGTGTGTGTGTGTGTGTGTGTGTGTGTGTGTGTGTACACACCACATCTTTTTTTTTTAAAGATTTTATTTATTTTATTTGACACAGAGAGAGAGATTACAAGTAGGCAGAGAGGCAGGCAGAGAGACAGGGGGAGGAGGAAGCAGGCTCCCTGCTGAGCAGAGAGCCCGATGCGGGCCTCGATCCCAGGACGCTGAGATCATGACCTGAGCTGAAAGCAGAGGCTTTAACCCACTGAGCCACCCAGGCACCCACACACCACATCTTCTTTATCCATTCATCTATTGATGGACTCTGGGCTCTTTCCATAGTTTGGTTATTGTGGACATTGCTGCTATAAACATTGGGATGCATTGCCCCTTTGGATCACTGGTTTTGTATCTTTGGGGTAAATACCCAGTAGTGCAACTGCTGGGTCATAGGGTAGTTCTATTTTCAACTTTTTAAGGAACTTCCATTCTGTTTTCTGGAGTGGCTGCACCAGCTTGCATCCCCACCAACAGTGTTAGAGGGTTCCTTTTTCTCCACATCCTCACAAACATCTGTCATTTCCTGACTTGTTGATTTTAGCTATTCTGACTGGTGGGAGGTAGTATCTCATTGTGGTATTGATTCGTATTTTCCTGATGCCAAGTGATGTTGAGCATTTTTTCATGTGTCTTTGGCCATTTGTATGTCCTCTTCAGAGAAATGTCTGTTCGTGTCTTCTGCCCATTTCTTGATTGGGTTATTGGTTCTTTGCTTGTTGAGTTTGATAAGTTATTTATAGGTATTGGGTACTAGTCCTTTATCTGATAAGACATTTGCAAATATCTTCTCCCCTTCTGTCAGTTGTCTTTTGGTTTTGTTGACTGTTTCCTTTGCTGTGCAAAAGCTTTTTCTCTTGATGAAGTCCCAATAGTTCATTTTTGCCTTTGTTTCCCTTGCCTTTGGAGACATGTCTAGCAAAAAGTTGCTGTGGCTGAAGTCACAGAGGTTGCTGCCTGTATTCTCCTCTAGGATTTTGATGGATTCCTATCTCACATTGAGGTCTTTCATCTATTTTGAGTCTATTTTTGTGTATTGTGTAAGGAAATGGTCCTGTTTCATTCTTCTGCATGCGGCTGTCCAATTCTCCCAACACCATTTGTTGAAGAGACTCTCTTTTTTCTATTGGTTATTCTTTCCTGCTTTGTTAAAAATTAGTTGGCCATAGAGTTGAGGGTCCATTTCTGGGTTCTCTATTCTGTTCCACTGATCTATGTGTCTGTTTTTGTGCCAGTACCATACTGTCTTGATGATTACAGCTTTGTAATAGAGTTTGAAGTCTGGAATTATGATGCCACCAGCTTTGGTTTTCTATTTCAACATTCCTTTGGCTATTTAGCATCTTTTCTGAATCTGTCCAAATTTTTAGGATTATTTGTTCCAACTCTGTGTAAGAAAAAGTTGATGGTATTTTGATTGAGATTGCATTGAAGTATAGATTGCTCTGGGTAGCATGGACATTTTAACAATATTTGTTCTTCCAATCCATGAGCATAGAACGTTTTTCCATTTCTTTGTGACTTCCTCAATTTTTTTTCTTGAGTGTTCTATAGTTTCTGAGTGCAGATCCTTTGCCTCTTTGGTTAGGTTTATTCCTAGGTATCTTATGGGTTTTGGTGCAGTTATAAATGGGATCAATTCCTTAATTTCTCTTTCTTCTGTCTCATTGTTAGTATATAGAAATGCAACTGATATTTGGGCACCTGGGTGGCTCAGTGGGTTAAAGCCTCTGCCTTTAGCTCAGGTCATGATCTCAGGATCCTGGGATTGAGCCCCGCATCCGGCTCCCTGCTCAGCAGGGAGCCTGCTTCCTCCTCTCTCTCTGCCTGCCTCTCTGCCTACTTGTGATCTCTCTCTCTCTGTCTGTCAAATAAATAAAAATTAAAAAAAAAAAGAAATGCAACTGATTCCTATGCATTGATTTTATATCCTGCTACTGCTCAATTCCTGTATGAGTTCTAGCAATTTGGGGATGGAATCTTTTGGGTTTTCCACATAAAGTATCATGTCATCTGTGACGAGTAAGGGTTTGATCTCTTCTTTGCTGATTCGGATGTCTTTTATTTCTTTTTGTTGTCCGATTGCTGAGGCTAGGACTTCTAGTACTATGTTGAACAACAGGGATGATAGTGGATATCCCTGCCATGTTTCTGACCTGTATCATATATCATTTCCCATTAAAAATGATACTCACTGGGGTGCCTGGCTAGTTCAGTCGGTTAAAGCCTCTGCCTTTGGCTCAGGTCATGATCTCAGGGTCCTGGGATTGAGCCCTGCATCAGGCTCTCTGCTCAGCAGGGAGCCTGCTTCCTTCTCTCTCTGCCTGCCTCTCTGCCTACTTGTAATCTCTTTTTCCCTGTCAAATAAATAAATAAAATCTTAAAACAAAAAGAATGATATTCACTGTGAACTTTTCATATATGGCTTTTATGACATTGAGGTATGCTTCCTATATCCCTACACTGTGAGGAGTTTTAATCAGGAAAGGATGCTGTACTTTGTCAAATGCTTTTTTTGTATCTATTGAGAATATCATATGGTTCTTGTCCTTTTTTTATTAATGTATATCACATTGATTTATTAGCAGATATTGAGCAACCCTTGAAACCCAGGAATAAATCCCACTTGGTCATGATGAATTATCCTCTTAATGTACTGTTGGATCCTATTGGCTAGTATCTTGGTGAGAATTTTTACATCCACGTTCATCACAGATATTGGTCTGTAAGTCTTTATGGTGGGGTCTTTGTCTGGTTTTGGGATCAAGGTAATGCTGGCCTCATAGGAAGAGTTTGGAGGTTTTCCTTCCATTTCTGTTTTTTGAAACAGCTTCAAAAGAATCAGTATTAATTCTTTAAATGTTTGGTAAAATTCTCCTGGGAAGCCGTCCGGCCCTGGGCTCTTGTTTGTTGGGAGATTTGTGATTAATGCCTCAATTTCCTTGTTGGTTATGGGTCTGTTCAGGTTTTCTATTTCTTCCTGTTCAGTTTTGGTAGTTTATACTTCTTTAGGAATGCATCCGTTTCTTCCACATTGCCTAATTTGTTGGCATATAGTTGCTCATAATATGTTCTTATAATTGTTTGTATTTCTTCAGTGTTGGTTGTGATCTCTCCTCTTTCATTCATGATTTTATTTATTTTGGTCCTTTCTCTTTTTGATAAGTCTGGCTAGAGGTTTATCAATCTTATTAATTCTTTCAAAGAACCAGCTCCTAGTTTTGTTGATCTACTGTTCTTTTTGTTATATTTAATTGATTTCTGCGCTAATCTTTATTAATTCTCTTTTCCTTCTGGGGCTAGGCTTTATTTGCAGTTCTTTCTCCAGCTCCTTTAGGTATAAGGTTAGGTTTTTTTTTTTTTTTTTAGTTTGTGTTAAAATTTTATTTATTATTATTATTATTATTATTATTATT
>LNAC01000049.1:554698-610982 GCA_002007465.1 Ailurus styani | reverse complement strand
CCCCCCACCCTGACCCTCAAGTTCCTTATATCAGAGAGATCATATGATAATTGTCTTTCTCTGATTGACTTATTTCGCTCAGCTTAATTCCCTCTAGTTCCATTCACGTCGTTGCAAATGGCAAGATTTCATTTCTTTTGATAGCTGCATAGTATTCCATTGTATATATATACCACATCTTCTTTATCCATTCATCTGTTGATGGACATCTAGGTTCTTTCCATAGTTTGGCTATTATGGACATTGCTGCTATAAACATTAGGGTGCATGTGCCCCTAGGATCACTACATTTGTATCTTTAGGGTAAATACCCAGTAGGTTGTTTCTTGAGAAAGGCTTGTATTGCTGTATGCTTCCCTCTTAGGACTGCCTTTGCTGCATCCCAAAGGTTTTCAGTAGTTGTGTTTTCATTTTCACTTGCTTCCATGAATTTTTAAATTCTTTAATTTCCTGGTTGATCCATTCATTCTTTAGTAGGATGCTCTTTAGCCTCCATTTATTTGAGTTCTTTCCAAATTTCCTCTTGTGAGTGAGCTCCAGTTTCAAAGCATTGTGGTCTGAAAATATGCGGGGAATGATCCCAATCTTTTGGTACCAGTTGAGACCTGATTTGTGACCCAGTGTGTGATCTGTTCTGGAGAATGTTCTGTGTGCACTGGAGAAGAATGTGTATTCTGTTGCTTTAGGATGGAATACTCTGAATATATCTGTGAAGTCCATCTGGTCGCATGTGTCATTCAAAGCTCTTGTTTTCTTGTTGATCTTCTGCTTAGATGATCTGTCCATTGCAGTGAGTGGGATGTTAAATTCCCCTACTATTATTGTATTATTATTGATGTATTTCTTTAATTTTGTTATTAATTGGTTTATATAATTGGCTGCTCCAATGTTAGGGGCATGAATATTTACAGTTTTTAGATCTTGTTAGATAGACCCTTTGAATATGATATAGTGTCCTTCCTCATGTCTTATTACAGACTTTGGTTTAAACTCTAATTTGTCTGATATAAGGATTACCACCCCAGCTTTCTTTGATGTCTATTAGCACGATAAATAGTTTTCCACCCCCTCACTTTAAATCTAAAGGTGTATTTGGGTCTAAAATGAGTTTCTTGCAGACAGCATATTGATGGGTCTTGCTTTTTTATTCAGTCTGATACCTGTGTCTCTTGATTGGGGCATCTAGCCCATTTACATTCAGAGTAACTATTAAAAAATATGAATATAGTGCCATTGTATTACCTGTAAAATCACTGTTTCTGTATATTGTCTCAGTTCCTTTCTGGTCTGTGTTCCTTTGGGCTCTCTCTTCACTTAAAGGATCCCTTTTGATACTTCTTGCAGAGCTGGTTTAGTGATCACAAGTTCTTTTAGTTTCTGTTTGTCCTGGAAGCTTTTTATCTCTCCTCCTATTTTGAGTGACGTCCTAGCTGGATAAAATATTCTTGGCTGCATATTTTTCTCATTTAGCACCCTAAATATATAATGCCAGTCCTTTCTGACCTGCCAGGTCTTTGTGGATTGGGTCTGCCACCAGTCTAATGTTTCCACCCTTGCAGGTTTATGGACATCTTATCCTGAGCTGCTTTTGGATTTTTTTTTTCCTCTGAGATTTGCAAGTTTCACTATTATATGTCAGGGTGTTGACCTACTTTTATTGGTTTTGGGGGGAGGTTCTCTGTGCCTCCTGCACTTGAATGCTTGTTTCCTTCCCCAGATTAAGGAAGTTCTCCACTATAATTTGGTCCAATATAGCTTCTTCTCTTCTCTTTTTCCTCTTCTTCTGGGATTATTCCCAATTATTCTAATATTGTTTCACTTTATGGTATCACTTATCTCTTGTATTCTCCCCTTGTGATCCAGTAGTTGTTTATCTTTTTCTCAGCTTCTTTATTCTCCCATAATTTTGTCTCTATATCACTAATTCTCTCTTCTGTCTCATTTACCCTAGCAGTTAGAGCCCCCATTTTTTATTGCTTCTCATTAGTAGCCTTTCTGATTTTGATTTGATTAGATATTGGTTCTTTTATTTCTCCAGAAAGGGATTCTTTAGGGGCTTCTATGCTTTTTTCAAGCCCCACTAGTATTTTTATAAATGTTATTCTGAATTGTAGTTCTGACATCTTACTTATATCCACACTGATTAGGTTCCTAGCAGTCAGTATTGCCTCTTGTTCTCTTTTTTGAGGTGGATTTTCCGTCTTGTCATTCTTACAAGAAGTGTTTACTTTTCTATTTGTAGAGTTGCAGCTATTCTTTTCTTAGATCTCCATTTGAGTTTGCAGGTGTTCAGAATGATTTGATATCTATCTAGCTGAATTCCTGGGACCAGACAAAACTAAGGTTTTGTCCTGGCCTCCACCATCTTGGACTATCCTTCCCCAAATGGCAGTTTAAAAGGCATTCCAAACTTTACTTGCGTCTCTTGAAGAACATTAAAGAGAATACAAGCCCAAACTCATAGTCACTCTTGAGAGTTCTTTTTCGTCTATCCCATCTCTTCTATTTGTACCTCCCCAGAGCCTGGAAGTTAGTCTTCCAAACCCTCTCTTAAGCCACACATCTTTTGACTTTTCACACTCTCTGGCTTTCTTCATCCTTTTAAGGTTTTTATTATGTGTATGATCTTAGCCTTTCTGGCCAAACCCTCCTGTTTCTCTGAGCCTCTTTATTTCTACCTACCCTTTCTCCTGATTACCTCAGAAGACCCAAATATCTTGTTTGGAATTTCTTAGTTTATGAGTTGTATGCAAGGGTTAGGGCTGGGGACATAAGAAGAGGCAGGTCTGGATGGCCATAAGGTTGAGGCTCAAGAGAGATGTGGTAAACTGATATGTGAATAAATGATATTCCTATGATATGTGTGGATTGCCTCCTCCAGTACTTTGCACAAGCTAAACAGTCAGTTACAGTTCCTTCTTTCTAGTCCTGTCTTTGCTTGTACTTGTTTGAAGGTAAATCTCTCACAGAACATATTAACTGTTCAGTTTCCAGGGATCTTTTTGTTAGTGGTTTCCCTGGGACTGTACCCACAGAACTCCTGAAGCTAAAGCAGAATGACCACAAGCAATCAGGGTCCTCTCCTCTTTTTTCTAAGTAACACAAATTAAGAGTGTGGAAGTGGCCTTAGGAGAAAAACATCTCTCTCTACCAGCTGTGAGCTGATGAGATTGAGAGCAAAAACTGTTGCAAAAAAGGAGGAATTGATTTGACTGTCAAATAGTGAGCAAGATAAAAAGCTAGTGGTTTGAGAGTCCGACATTCTTTTGATTGGGGCTGAAATTCCCTCCATGGGAATTTCTTCTGTCTCCCAGACTCAATGTGCAGTGTCTTATAGCTGATGGATTTGGAGAGGAATAGGTGGTGGGTGATGGGCCAGGTCTCTTCTTGCTTGTTCTATGAGTCAAAATGTAGACCTTAGTCTGAATAAGTTTTCAGTCTTTTGGCAAAGAAAACAAAAGCAGCCTGGAAAATACAAGGCATTGAACGGGAGGCATCAGAGCCCTGGATTCATTATAGCTAATTGCTGTAGTTGAGGCAGTTTGGTGCTGGAGAGGCCAAGGTGGTAAGGGTGGCAAAAATCCTCCTGCCCACAGATCACTCCTAAATGGAGAGATCCTGAGTCTATGGAGGGCAAAGCACCCAAACCGCTATGGTTTATGTCAAGAAGACTATCCAAGCTGGCAAGGTTGGCAACACCAAAGCAGAATGCAGGTGCACTTTACAAAGGCATCGAGAATGATAGATCGGGCTAACTCAGAGCCATCCATTGGCAAAGGCCAGAGGTGGCACCATTTTGGATCAGATAGGTGAGAAAAGGAAATTTTTCGCTGGGTGGGACAGACCCAGAGGACCTGGAGTCCAGACAGAGAGAATTTCTCTTCCCCTGGCAACAGAAGACATTCCAGAGGGAGGCTCACTAGGACAGAGGGAAGTAGAAAAGGTAAGTTAGGAAGGGAAAACTGGAAATGGCAGTAAAATCCAATTTATATGGTAATCCATGCTAAGCTAATGTGGGCACGAGCTTTGGCCGGGGCTGCTGATTTATTAGTGTACACACTACATCCTGACAGCTCCACACCTGCCCTCGAAGGATGTACTACCCTCCAGAGGGCCCATAGCCAGGCTTGGGAACACCCCAGGAGAGGGCCTGGGAAGGGTATTGAGTCTTTGGAGCAGAAAATCCTGGCTGTGTGAATGGAAGGACTGGAAAGATATGTGAAGCTGGAGAGAGGCATGTGGGGGTGCCTGGGTCTGGTTTCTAGGAGTCTTCCCACCTGTGTCCCATCTTTACTAACAGGGCCTCTCTCTCTCTCTGGCCTCCCTGCCAAGGTCTATGAGTCAAGCAGCTGGGCACCCCATTTCCCAGCTGTCGGGTGTCCCAGAGCTCACCAGCACTTCCTGGGTCCTACAGCTTAGCTAAGGATCTCACCTGGGAGCCAGTGGGAGGGGTGGTGCCTTGAGCAAGTTTTCTGTTCTTTTTCCTTTATATCAGGGCCCTTTGATTTTAGTAACCTGTTTCTCAATGTCTTCCAGAGGACCCCAGTTCCCTTTCGAGGTGCCTGACCCTGTCGTCTCCCTCTCTGTGTGCCCTCTGCAGGGGCTGTGGCCCCTTTTGATCACTCCTCCTCTGGGCTCGCAGCTGTCCCAGCAGGAGGAAGCCCTTGGGCCCTCATCTCTGGCCCAGCTCCCTGGGCAGAGCAGCCGCAGCCTGTCTTCCTGGCTTTCCCGGAGCAGGTCCATCCCTCCACCTCCAGGGAGGGTTGCCCTGGGAGACGGAGGAGGGGGAGCGAACAGCCACCAGACAATGGTACTCACAGAGGTTGGTGGAGCTTGGCTCTTCAATATTTATAAGCGCTAACTCTAATGGAAGCAGGGGAGGGAACATTAGTGGCAATTTTCTTCTGTGTCTTTAGCGGTTTTTTCCTCCCTGAAAATGAGGGGACACAAGAAGGAAAAAAAAAGGAGCAGCAAAAACAGTTTATGCCACTTAGCTGCAGGCAAGTGAGAAGAAGCAGGCTGAGGTGCTATCAGATGGCAGAGAGGAACTGGGGTGGGGAGGGGCATCTCAGACACTCACAGTAGGGCTTTGCTGACGCTCCCTCCTCCTACCACCACCTCCAGGATGACGGCCTGCTTGCCACTGTTTTTCAGTCTGCTGCAGAGTGTAGGTGACAGGGCATGATGTGCCAATAGGAGAGCAAAAAGCTCTGGGAGGCATCACTGGGGCCAAAAGGGAACCGGAAGTTCTTCTACCCGGCCTGCCCTGCCTATTGATCTTGGGCAAGTTCTTGACTTCTCCCAGGTGTCAGGCCCTGAGTGTATCTGGGTGGGCAGGGGATAGGTGCTCTGAGCTCAGTGGTGACTGCTAATTTTCTCTGATGTGACTTAATCACCTTCCTCTCTTCTGTTTGCAACTTATCCTCCCTCCAAGGTGCAGCTCACATCGCAGCGCCTCGGAAAAGCCTTTGCTCTCTGCTCCATCCATGGAGCTCCTATGGCAATGGCACTTTCACTGTCCATTTAGTAATTCATCATGGACTGTCTTGTAGCCTTTCTTTCTGCCATCATCAATGCGTGCTTAAGTCATCTGTTTGACTCTGACCCTGTTCACAGTCTAGTCAAGTTATACTGGGAGCTCAGAATGGCAAGGACAGGCCATCTATGGTCTAGAATTCTGCTCCATGCCCAGAGCAGCGAAGCTCTTATATTTGGTGTGAAGGCCCAGGAAATGCTGACTCTCTCTCTGCTGTAGCCTCCTCATCAAACTCTTACTCCTCCCTGTGCAGTTACCAGGAAGTAGAGTTGGGAGCAAGATCGCCTTTTGTGGCTGCCTCAAAGGTGTTGGCTAGGAGACTGCCCTGGGCTGGCAGCAGGATAGGGCCAGCCTGAACGAGCCCATGCCTTGTGCACCTCTTTTATGCCCTCCTGCAGACCCACACTTCCCAGTAGCAAGGACCGGGTGGCTGTCTCTCCCACTCGCCCTGCCCATGCACATGTTCTCTTGGTTCCAGAAGGCAGAGTTAGCCTCTCAATGAAATCGTGTGGGAAAAGAGTCTAATCTATACAATAATTTTATTAAAAAGAAAAGGAAGAAAACTGCAGGCAATTCCAAGGTTTTGAGGAGCACGGTGTAAACTAGTGGTGGGACAACCACAGGAGCACTCGAGCAGGTCCAGGTTTGGGGCCCTGGAAGGAGGGCAGCCAGGCCCCACAAGCCAAGTCCAGACTGAGCCCTGCGAAGCAGCAGAGAGCTCATAGCCTGGAAGCCAGACCTGGGAGAGATGGGAGATGAGCACTGTGACACAGGCAGCTTCTCCTCCTCTCCTTCCTGCTTCTGTTTATCTCACTTTTTATTTGGTGCCATCTTGCTCTCCTTTGAGAAGATACTACCCCTTCGTCTCTGCCCCAGATCCTGCTTCTGGGGCTCACTGATGTGTAGCCCCCGTTCACACCCCCGTTTACTGAGTTCGAGCCTGTGTCTCCTGCACCCATCTAACTGCATCCCTCACAAGGGCATGTGGAGTGTCTCTGGGAAGGGAGGAGACACACAGGGCCAGTGTCTGCCCCTGGGGGAGGGAGCTGATGGCCAGGGAGCATGGGTAGGGTGGAGGCCCTTTTGTACTTCTTGACTTCAGTGTCATGTAGGTGTCTTGCCTGTGAACAGTAATAACACTAATTAGTAATCAATTCTATCACCCCCAAAGCGTGGCAAAGGTCAGGGGCAGGAGGGAGGTGCAGTCCCATCTCAGCAGGACCTGGAGTCTCCTCTTGGGTCATCCTTCAGCTCCCCCATGGCCCTGCGTCAGCTCATTCCTGTGGGCTTACTGGACTTACATGAAGCAGGGTCATTCCTGCCTTAGGTCTGTAGTCAGAGGTTCTGATTTTCTTTTGCTGAGCTCTGAGTGCAAGCAGGCAACATTGCCTTTGTGAAAACATGAAAACCAATAGCTGTAACATAATGGCCCCAAATTATCTGAGAAGGAGAGCAAGAGGGAAAAAAAACCCCATCACCTTGCTTTGTCTCTTGCTCTTGCTCCTGCTCCCGTCTTTGTTCAGAGCCCTGGCTGTATGTGTCTGGTGGTAGTATTGGCTTGGGGGAGTCCAGGGGGGAACTCCCAGGGAGGTCAGGAGCCAAGGCTTTTCTGATTAACACTGCATGGCTCTGAAACTGCCTTGCCCAGACTAAATACTCTTTGATGAGGATATCAAAACCCAACTCCTCGGGTGCCTGGGTGGCTCATTCGGTTATGTATCTGACTCTTGGTTTCCGCTCAGGTCATGATCTCATGGGTCCTAGGATTGAGACTTGCGTTGTGCTGCCTGCTGAGTGGGGAGTCTGTGTGAAGTTTCTCTCCCTCTGCCCCTTCCCCCAACTCCTATGCTCACTCTCTCTCTCAAATAAATAAATCATTAAAAAAAACAACAACACCCATCTCCTGTGTGGGGCTGAATTTGGTTGGAAGGGATCCATATAGCAGATGCCAATGTGAAAGCATTCTGAGAAACACAAAAATGATCCCAAGGGTCAGTCACCCATAGGAGGATCTTGGGGGAAGAGTGACCATGTCACTTGCAGCCCAGCAACCCTGTACCAGGTCTGTTCTTGAGGAGGGTGGGCAGGGGCTGGAGAGTGCACGGCCTCATTGATAATGCTCCTTTGATTAAGAACTAATTTCTTAGATCTAAACATGGGACTAAAAGCATCTTCTCTGTTCTCTATATGGATGGGCTTTAGACTGTGTGACTAACCTGGTGTGGGTAAAAAGAAAGCAAGCTTTTATGTTCCCACCCATTGTCCCTAGACCAAAGGAGAAGAAAATAAGAATTCCTAGCCCAGATGGGATGTGAAGGTTTGCAGCTTCTCACCACTCCAACGTTAGGCTGGATTAGGGTGGCCAAACATCCTAGTTCCCTGCGGATCGCTGGGACATGGGACTTTTACTGCTAACACCAGAAAGCCCCAGGCAAACCAGCACAGATTGGTCCCCTCAGCTGCACCTTGATGGTGGAAAGGTAGGGATGAGCTTACTTGGGCTCCCACAGTCCTCACGGAAGCTTTGGGCTCCTGGGCTCAGGGGAGAAACAGCACTCCCACGAGGGGTCTTGGTGGGTGCAGCAAAAGGAGCCCAGGCTAGCTGTGAGTCCTGCTGCCTCTCCAGGGGACCCCTGGAACTTCCGGTTAGGGCTGTCTTGGTTCAGTGCATGTGTCAACTTGACTGGGACACAGGGTGCCTAGACATTTGGTCAAGCCTTATTCTGGGTGTGTCTGTGGAAGCATTTCTGAGATTGACATTAGCATCAGATGACTGAACAAAGCAGACTGCCCTCCCTTGTGTGGGGGGCCCCATCCAATCAACTGAAGACCTGAACAGAACAAAACGGCTGAGTAAGAAGGAACTCTGCTTGTCTGACTGATTGAGCTGAGATACTGGTCTTTTCCTGCCTTCAGACTTACATGGAAAACCATCTTTCTTGGGTCTCAAGCCCTGCTGTCTTCTGGACTTGAACTTACACCCTCGGTTCTCCTGGGTCTCCAGCTTGCCCACTGTGTTCTCGGAACTTCTCAGCCTCCGTACTCATGTGAACAGAATCCTTGTGATCAGTCTTTATATATCCTATTCTGTTTCTCTGGGGAACCCTGACTCATACAAGGGTCACTGTTGGCAGCGATGGGAGGGGGCTGTCAAACTGGTAGAAGCCCAGAATTCAAGGGCCAGGGTGTTGAGCAGGAGATCCTCCCCAAGTCTTTTCAGATACATTAATGAAAGTCAGTCGTGCTCTTCCGTTTCAAATATAGTACTTGCATCTAAATTCTAACGCCTAGATTATAACCAGACCCCGCCCCCCCCAAGCAATCTGGTGTTCCACATCATGGGCACAGGAACCAGAGACCCCAGTATGGTGTTTCTTAACATTTTGTGTCAGAGAGTGGACCACAATACACTTGGAATTTCCTCGAGGGCTTGTTTTGAGAAGTCCAGCAAATGTTGTGTTCAGCTCCATAATATACATGACTGTTTCAGTATAAAAATATTTTAGGTATTTATTAGTAAAATTATGTGACCCGTCTCAAGAAATTTTTAAGTAAAATTTATGTTCAAGAAGATTTCCATTTTTGGCCTGCGGCCTTAACAGTCCCTAAAATGCCTGTTTCTGCCTCTCCCCCGGCAAGTGCCGACCACAGTGAGTCGTGAGGGAGGCATGTAGTGCATGTCCGGCCCAGAATGGGAACACGAGGAGTACTCAGTGAGTATTGTTGAATGAATCAGGTGGTTGAATGTGACCCTTTTCAGTTATTTTAGGCATGGAGATAAGTTGCCATCACTGGGGCATGTCTTAGGTTCTTAGCTGCAACGAAATTGCTTTAACTCTGGCTAGTTTAGACAGAAGGGGATGTTGTTGAATAGATACGAGGTAGCCCACAGAATTGTCACAGCAGGTGCCTTAGCCTGCCCCAGGGACACTGTGCCCCTGACCCTAGACTCTGCTGGCATGCCTCTTGCGACCACCAGAACAAATGCACCCCGTCTCTGTTTCTTGGCATCACTAGCTTCTGAATCCTGGCCTGGGAAGGATGCGTCTGATTGGGCCAGCCTAGGCCACATGTTCCTGCCTGTGCCAGTTATTGTCATCACCCTTCCCACCCCATTCACACAGTTTCCTGTCTCCAGGCCTGATACCCATAGACTGCTCCCCCCAGACTCCCTTGCTGTCAGGTTTCCATTTGCTTAGACCAATGGCAGCACCAGTAGGAGATGGAAGGATGAGTGGAGAAGCCCAGGTATTTCTACCCCTAGTTACTCCTTCTGACTTCACAGAAGTTGTGGTAGATGCATCCCTTCCCTGGAGTTGGAGCCTCGGGCACTCTTCTTCCTCACCTTGCCTTGCAACAGCCCCCCAAGCTTCCTACTGTTGTGGGTCTCTCTCTGACTGCCTGGAGCCCTTGACTGGCTCCTTCAGGCCCTCCCATATCACTGCAGGTGGTCCTTCAGTAACCTCTGTCATGAACCCCATCTGAGTGTGCCTTCTGTTCCCCATGCCCTGGAGAAAGATGCTGAGAGTAAGCATCTGGCATTTGGGCTTCTAGGTGGGGGGTGAGCTCTGCTTCCCAGCAAGGCTCATGAAGTGGGAGATTCCTTGAATTTAGGGAGGGATAATGATGGACACTCTTACCACGTCTGCCCAGTACTGTGCTGGAGCTTTACACCAGTTCAATAAGGCACAGAAGAGAAACAAAAGATGTAAATATTGAAAATAAGCAACTCTTCATGTACTGATGTAATAATTGTATGCATAGACAATCCAAAGGAATCTATAAACTATTGAAATTAGTAGCTGGATTTAGCCAGGTATCAGTGTACACAGATCAGTATAGAAAAATGTCAATTGAATTTCTTGATACTGATAACAAGCAATTGGATAATGGGATTTTTTTCAGTGCTATTTGCAAAGAATGTAAAATGGTGCAGCTGCTATGGAAAACAGTATGGAGGTTCCTCAAAAAATTAAAAACAGAATTGCTGTGTGATCCAGCAATCTCACTTCTTGGTATCTACCCAAAAGAGCTGAAAACGGGATATCAAAGAGATATTTTCATAAAAGGCAAGAGGTAGAAAAAACCTAAATGTCTATTGATGGATGAGTGGATAAAGAAAATGTAGTCTGTACATACATTAGAATATTATTCTGCATTAAAAAAAAAGAAGGGAATCATGTTATACACTACAATATGGGTGAACCTTGGGGACATTGCTCTAAAATAAGCCAGTCACAAAAAGACAAATGCAATATGGTTCCACTTATATGAGGAAACTAGAGTAGTCAAATACATAGACACAGAAAGGAGAAAGTAATTCCTGACAGCTGGGGAGAGGGGGGAAATTGGGTGCTGTTCAGTGAGTATAGAGTTTTAGTTGTGCAAGATGAGAAAGTTCTAGAGATCTGCTGCAGAATAATATGCATATAGTTAACTCTACCATACTTTTGTTTAAGGTAGTAAATTTCATTATGTGTTTCTTACCACAATAAAAAAAAATGTTACTTGCAGTAACATCAAAAATAACAAATAGCTGGTAATAAATCCACCAAAAGATGTATAAGACCTCTACACTAAAGATTGTAAAACACCAATGAGAGAGATTGAAGAAGAGGTTTTGAGAGTTACTATAGCACTGTAACAATTAAGATAGTGTGGTATTGGTGCAGGAGAGACAAATAGACAGATCAGTGGGACAGAATAGAGAATCCAGAAATAGACCCACACATACTCAGTCACAAGATTTACAACAAAGGCTCCTCTGAAAATCAGTGGGGAAAAGATGGCTTTTTGCAGTAAATGGTACTGGGGCAATTAGATATCTGTGGGGAAAAGGGAGTACCCTACACGAAAATTAGTACTTGGTAGATCATAGATCCAAATGTGAAAGATCAAACAACAAAGTTCTGGAAGAAAACAGAAGGGATATCTTCATGACCTTGGGCATGTGCAAAAAATTTCTCGAACAGCACTCAGAAATTCCCTAAACGAGCAGAGGGATATATTGGACTACATTAGAATGAGATCTTGTTTTTTCCGATCGACAATCATCATTCAGAAAGTAATAGATAAGCCATGGACTAGAAGAAGATGTTTAAAGCACATCTAATAAAGAGTCTGATTTTTTTAAGGCAAAAGAATTAACAGGTCCTTTCCAAAAGAAGATATCCAGATGGCCAATGATCATATGAAAAGGTCCTCAACACTATTATTCATCAGAGGACTGCAATTGGAACAACACTGAGACACCATTCTACACCCACCAGAATTGCAAACATGAAAAGAAAAGCAGAACCAAGTCCTGAAGATGGGGAGGAACCTGAATTCTCAAACATTTCCGATAGAAGTGTGAATTTGCTCAATCACTTTGGAAGACTGTAGGGCCGTGTCTATTTAAAACCTAAACGTAGTTTATGACTTAGCAGCCACTCTCATAGATATTTATCTGAAAGCAATGAAATAGGTGTGCTTCCCAGAAATCATACGAGAATATTCACAGCAGCAACGGAATACAACACAGCAATAAGAAAGAACCCAGATACCAGGCCACAACATGGAAGAGTTCACAGACATTATAGTGACAGAAGTTAAAAAAAAAAAATTAGAATCTACACTGTTTGACCCGTTTATATGAAATTAATGTAAAACTAGTCTATGATGATTAAGATCAGAATTGTAGTTAGCAAAGGGAGTAGGGGAAAGTTAGTATCTGCTAGGAAAAGGCATGAGGGAACTCTGTGGGGAAGTGGATGTGTTCTGTATCTTCATCTGGTTGGCATACATGTGTAAAAATTCGGAGAACTGTACTCAATATTTGTGTAATTACTTACAAAAATATTACTTATTTATTTATTTAGAGGGAGAGCGTGGGTACACCAGTGGGGGTAGGGGGGCGGGGAGGGGCAGAGGGAGAGGGAAAGAGAGAATCTTAAGCAGGCTCCATGCTCAGTGTGGAGCCCAGTGAGGGGCTCAGTCTCATGACCCCGAGATCATGACCAGAGCTGAAGCCAAGAGTCAGATGCTTAAGTGACTGAGCCACCCAGGTGCTCCAAAGTACTTTAATTTTTTTTTTTAAAGAGAAAAGGAGCTCAGAGGTCAGGTAGAAAAAAAGGTGGCTCTCCACCCGGGTCACGGGAACTGCAATCTTCGTTCCCGCAGAAGACTTGGGGGAAAGTGGTGCGGTTATTTGGTGTATCACGGGGCAGTGCCATCTTGCTCAGACCCCCTCGGAGTGACCCCTGGTCTGTGCCATCAGATCCCATGCTGGGTACCAGGGATTCGGGGTGGACAGGAAGCTTCTCCTGGCAGGGATGATCAAGTTGCAGATTCCTGGCTGTTGAGGGGCACTTCCAGGCATGGCAAGGCCTCTGCAGCAAGTTTACTCTCACATTGGCTCAAGTTCAGGTGCAGACGTTTCCACGGGTGAGGCCCCACCCTCCACCCTGAGGTATGCTAGAGTGTAGGCCACGCGGGGCTGGGTCAGCAGGGTTGGTCAGAGATGTGCCTGGATGACGGGGAGGCCCTGGGTGGCACACTGAGCCCTCTCCCTGGGGTTCCAGGCCAGGGCTACTCAAAATGTGGTCCATGTGTTAGTGGAGTCTGTCGGCAAACTGATACTCTCTCGTGATACAGCATGGAAACCCAGAGTAGGCACCGAGAAACTTCTGTAGCTGTACTAGTACTCTTAGGCCTCTTCAATTTATGTTCTAGAATTGGGGCGTGTATGTTGTATAGCTTTTGTGGTTTTCACTTCATTTTTCTAATTTGTTTTCATTGCGTTTTACAAAAACATAGGACTGTGATGAATCAGACATTTTTACAAAGAGAAACTGGTCTTTCATCATCAGAAGCTTGAGGAGCGTTTTCTTAAATGCTGGAGTGTGTCTTGACATATGGGTGAGCTCAGGCTGGGTCTCTG
This sequence comes from Ailurus styani, assembly GCA_002007465.1. Classification (NCBI taxonomy): domain Eukaryota; kingdom Metazoa; phylum Chordata; class Mammalia; order Carnivora; family Ailuridae; genus Ailurus; species Ailurus styani. Next base: position 597,525 of record LNAC01000049.1, on the reverse strand, counting down.
GGAAGTCAGGGGCTGCTGCCACCTGCACTCGGCCATTTTTAGAGACATTGAACGAAACAGCCTAATTGAAGTTTCCATAGTTACCAGCGCCACTGAGGAGAACAGGAGCAGATCTTAAAGGGAAAAAGCAGGCATGGGCAGAAGTCAGAAAGGTGGGGAGGAGGAGCCTGGGCCGGAGAAGGTGGCTGCTCCTCTGCGGAGCTGGAGCTCTTAGCTGTTGTCTCCATCCCAGGGCCAGACGCCTGGACCCACTGAAGCACCTTTCCATGGAGGACACTGAGGTAGCTGCCACAAGGCCTTTGGCACAGCTGGCTAGCAGGATTACCCTTCAGGGGTCCCATGCTGGCCCGATCCTAGTGCCACCTCCAAGAGCCACCTCTTTCTCCACTACACAACCCACTGTCTGTGGGCCTCCACCCCAACAGAGTCAGCAGTCAGGGGAAGATGGCAGGAAGGTTCCTATGGCAGCCCCACCCCCTTTTCTGCCTCTGTTTCCCTGCTATTGAGTGGGGTCAGTGCCACAGACCAACCAGCCACTTCATGGACTCATTCCCTTGCTCAGACCTTCATTCACTCACTCAACAGACGTTTTTAGAGCGCTTGCTTGGGGCCAGGAGCAGAACCCAACCAGAGGAAGTCCCTGCCTTCATGAAGCTTATATTCTAATGGGAGAGGCAGATCATAAAGGCACAAACGTAAACTGTAATTTCAGGGGGTACGTTCCATTGGCCTCAAGGTCTGCATAGGGCCAGGAAGGGCTGTAGTGATGGTGGAAGATTTACATCCAATCCTTTTTTTTTTTTTTTTTTAGATTTTATTTATTTATATGACACAGAGAGAGAGATCACAAGTAGGCAGAGCAGCAGGCAGAGGGAGAGGGAGAAGCAGGCTCCCTGCTGAGCAGAGAGCCGGATGCGGGCCTTGATCCCAGGACCCTGAGATCATGACCTGAGCCCAAGGCAGAGGCTTTAACCCACTGAGCCACCCAGGCGCCCCTACACACACACAGTCTTGAGCACTTGCGGGGATCTGAAGGGCAAGACCACAGCCCTCGAGACAAGGCCGGGCTTGGCAGTGTGGCTCACAGGATCTGTAGCGGGCGCCGCTGAAGCTGGGACTCAGTAAATGCTTGTCAGTGGAATCGGCAGAGCCACAGAAGCCAGCACTTTGCAAGTCGCTCTTGGGCCACATCTGCATGTCCCTGAACCCCCCAGAGAGACCCTTCATACCCATTTGGTTTCAGGTGTGACAGGGGTTTCCACGCACCATGTCAAAGCAGATGTCACCCTCTTACATAGTGGCAGAAAGAGTCCTGTCCTTGATCCACCCAGGAGCCTGCCAAGGCCTCCAGCCACTAGAGGCACTGTTGCCACTCTTGAGCTGTGAGGTGTAGGAAGTTCGAAGCCAAGAGGAGGACCTGTATTGCCTTAGGAAAATATTTGGCGATGGGAAATAAGAAGCAGTCCCCCCTCAGAATTATAGGGTTATTAATCACTGGGACCAGGGGGACAGGAGACTTGGGGTGTGAGTTTATGATCTCTCCAGAAGCCTTGATGGAATTACAGCCTCATAACTCACTGGGGCCTGCTCTTTAGTCCAGCCTGTCCTGAGCTCTTACTCGGGGCCCCAGGAAGGCCAATCAGGGTGTCAGTGATGTGAAATTCCCTAGGCGGAGACTTTAAGCAGGCCCTTTAGGCTCTCTGGGGAATGTGAGGGAGATGCTGGGTGCTGACAGCTGGGTCTTACTGTTGGAGATTCCGTCAAAATGAATTCCAAGGAACAGTGACTGAAGAGAACAACTGAAGAGCTACAGGTCCCAAACACCAGATGGAAGGCGTACTGTGGGGGTTCCGTGGGGTTCCGTGGGGGTGGGGGACAGTGACATTCGGCAAGACGCTTTGGAACCACATAGCAAGGACCTGGATCTCTCTTTGGATGAGGTGGCATGGCATGAGGGTGCCCTGCTTTTCCCTTGTCTGGGCCACGTCTGCAGTTGGTCCTTTTACAAAATGGCGACTATCAGCCTCTCATCAGGGAGGAAACATAGCAGGGCCACAGAAGAGCTCGCAGACTGAGAGCAGCCCATTTGCTGAGGGAGGTGGCACTGACCGTCCACCAGTCGAGAAGATGTGCCCCAGGGAGGAGGAGGAGGCAGTGGCTACCAGTGGGCCTACCCTCTCCTGGCTCTAGTTGCAGCATCTGCTACATCCGGGGTTAAAAAAGGAAAAGGGGGCCACCAGAAGCAGGTTTCAGTGGCAAGTCAGGAAGGCACTGTTAAAAATAGCTCTTTTTCCTGAGGTGTGCTCACTGTGTGTCAAACATCATGCACATAATCACACTTAACTTACATACCTTTCTTACAAATTATTTCCATTTCACAGATGAGGGGAGTGAGGCCGAGAGACAGACTTGTTGGAGGTCGCACAAGCCCACAGTTGGGGGTGGTGTCCTGGAGATTGGAGCCTGAGCCCTCCGCCGCTGTGGTGCATCCCACCACATCCCACCAGGAAGGCCGCCAGTGTCTCCTCCCCGGGAATGGCGGTCCCTGAGTCTGTCAGCTACATTCCCATTCAAATTCTAGTCTTCCCTCCCTGCTTCAGTTCCCAGTTGCAACCCAATACCCATTTTTGCTCATTTTTCTCTGCGACGTCCTTTGTATTTCTGATGCTATGGTGACAGTCAGCCCATCAATGGGAGCAAGAGGGACTTGGTTTAATGTTTGTTATAACATAGCACAATCGCTAAGAGCATCTGTGTTAGAGGCAGAGAAACCTAGGCTCACATGTCAGTTCTATTAGCTCTGTTACTCACCATGTCAGGGACTGACGTGGTTATTGATGTGAGCCTCAGTGTACTCATCTATAAAATGGGTATAGTAGTGGCAACTACTACGTAAGGCTGGATCCTGAGAATTGAATGAAATGATTCCACTTTAGGAAATCACCTCTTTGAGGAAGTCCTTCTGGCTTGGGGAGTGACGACCCTCTGTCATCGGGCATTGAATCGGGCATTGAATCAGAGTAGCTCTTGGGTTTTCTTCTTTCTCTACTCCAACTATATTACCAGCAGTTCATCTATTAAAGGACCTAATTTTTTTCTAATTGATGGGATACAGAAGACTACAGTCATTTAGAAACCTTGTCTTCAGGATCAGTTTAGTTTCATGACAGGATCTTCTGTAAGTACCTGACCTGGTGGCCCAGTATTTTGGAGAAAACTGGGGGCATTTATCTTATTGCTCTGTATCCAGTGTTCAGTTCAGAGTAAAAGGAATGTAAAAGCTGATCTGTTAATTGAGATGAGGAGGCAAAATTCGTAGGGAATAAAATTATCAGGTACATATCAGCATTGGTGTATCAAATAAAGCGCTGAATGATGCATTAGAGACAATTAGAGGCTACAGGCGTCCAGGACAGGGTGCTGATGGGGTGGTGCCCAGGAGAAAGGCGGAAGGTGCCAGCAGGATTACATTAGCAACAGGTCCCTCTGAAAAGTCACCTGCGAATCTGGTGAGTCGCGGAGCCAGGGCCCGCGAGTCAGGCCCTCACCAACACCCCCGCCTGGTGTCGCCTTGATGTTCTTTCCTTATCTTGCACATGTCACAACTTTCAAGGTGGAAAAAGACTTGGTTTCGAGGGGAATAATGGGAAGGAGGTACAGAGGTCGGGCCTGGAGCCTGTGATGGAAGTGACACAACAGCGAAGAGGTAGAAGGAGAGTGAGGGCTCTTACCGAGAAAATAACTTTTTGAAATGACTTTAATCTCGCTTTTATAGAATTATTAAGGGGTTTAAAGGACTCCTGTGCTGCAGACTGCCTTGTGCTCCACCTTTTAGCCTCTAGACCCATCTTTCAACCCTGGCTGTTGCCATAGCAACGAGGGAGTAGGCACAGTAGCCTGAGGGCACCTGCCTGAGGGACAGACCCTCCCCCCCTCCCCCGTTCTTCCTGAGCGCTGCTCTGCTCCCGTCTCTGGGGTCACTGAGGGTGGGGGGCACAGAGCCATTTCCTGCAGACTTGCGAGCCTCGGAGTCTGTGGAAGCAAATGGCCCATGCGCGACCTGTGAGCACATTCCGAGGGGACACGCTCCTGGTCTGAGGGGCCCAAGGGAGACAGCATCCTGCTGTCCACAGTGGGGACCCGCTCGATAACACACTCTTGAGTTGGCTTGTCCCCGTTCCCCTGCTCCCACTTCTGTTTCTCAGGACCACTCCCCAAATCAGCTGTCTGCTCACAAGCGCTTGTCTCAAGCTCCGCCCTGGGGGGAAACAGGCCCTTAGCATTTTTAGTTCTTCATTTCTCTGCTTCGTTGGGAAGCTTTGTCTCTACTTGCATTTCAGGATTTGGGCAGTTGAAAGAGCCTGGCGCTGACTTGACTTTTCATTTCTTTCGCGAGCATTTGTGACTACCGTGCGCTGTCCCACACGCTAGGGCCGGAGGGAGGACACGTGGGATTCTTCTGCAAGGAGGCTGTCACTCGGTGCCAGAAGCTGCCACCCACTGAAAACTCAGGAGCTGTCGGGACTTGCTCCAAGGGCTTTGTAACCCTTGCCTCGCTTGATCTTCTGCGAGGAAAGTGTTCTCTCGGCCTTACAGAAAATCGAGATTTGGAGCCAGTTAGGAACCCGCCCAGGGTCACAGGGCTGGACAGCGGTGGGCGGGGTCTCACCATTACTCTGTGTGGAGAATGTTCCGGCTGCAGCGGGGGGGATTAGGAGACTGGTTTGGGGTGTCCGGCTGGGTGGAGGGGTGTGCTCACGCGGTCCTGAGTGAGCGGCTTATTCGCCTGTGTTCCCCCCCAGAGGCAAACTACAGAGGAGTAAGAGGTGGGATGCAGTGTGAAGTTGGGGCAGTGCCTGCGGGCTGGCGCTCAAGGGGGGTCTGGTCCTTTCCGTGCAGGAAACAGGATGTGTTCCTGGTGAGTGGGGTGGAGAGTGCAGCCCTAGCGACCTGTCGGCTTCCCCTCTGCGACCCCTGCCTTTTCGTCCCTGGAGCTAGACAGGCTTACTCAGGCTCTCTTCACCTGCAAACGACGGCCACTGGCTGCAAGTCCAGGCATTAGTTTCCTAGAGATAAAATATTCCCGGGAGGGGATGTGGCCCGATATGGAAAGTAACGGAGGCATGTTAGTTGGGTGGGGAGATGAGCCAGCGACTACCTTTGTGGCTGATGGCTTCCTCCCAGTCCTCCCGCCCACGTTCCTCCAGCTGCCCGCTCCTGATTTACTGAATGAATGCTCACTCTGGGCTGGACACTTGCTAAGCTTGGGTAACATAAATTCAGCTGATATGCTCTCTGCCTTCGACAATCTCACAGTCTAACAATCAAAATACATTTGTGTCCCTTTTTGTAAGATGTTAGATATTTACTTGTTGGCAATGAATAAATAAGGCATGTGTTACAGAATGAATTGTGTCCCTCCCACAGATTCAGCCCTGACCCCCAGTGTGACTGAATTTAGGGAGTGGGCCTTTAGGGAGATAATTAAGGTTAAATGAGGCCATAAGAGTGGGGCTCTAACCTGATGGGACCGGTGTCCTTATGAGAAGAGACAGCAGAGAGCTCTCTGCATGTGTGTCCAGAGGAGAGACCACGGAGGACACAGAAGGTAGTTCTGTGCAAGCCTGAAAGAGAGCTCCCAGCAGAAACCAATCTGAGCACCTTGATCTTGGGCTTCCAGCCTTCAGGGGAAACGAATGTCTGCTGTTTAAGCCCCCCAGTCTGGTGTTCTGTTACGGCGGCCTGAGCCGACAACTATGGTGTCCATTCTAAATTTGTGACTGAGGCCCTGGGCCGGATCTACTCTTTTGTTTGTACGATGTCATTTTTGTGACTAATAATGACACCACATGCACGTGTGACCCTTTGTGGTCTCGGGATCTTTTCACTTTTGTTCTTGAAGTCAGCCTTCCACAAGATCTCCTGGGTTTCACAGAGCAGGTAGAAGTGTCTTCAGGTCATGGAGAAGGAAACCAAGCCCAGAGAAGTGGTCCGCTCAAGGTCATGGTGGCTGGTTGTGCTGAAGCATGACATCATGTAGGTAAAGGAGTCAGCGGGTGTGACAGGAACTTGATTGCGTGTGGAATCTGATTGAACTTTTGGGCTGAGACCATCATCCCCACCACAGCCTGCGTTGTTATTTAGGAAGAGAGAAATACACTTTTCCTGTCAGTTGGAACTATTGGGAAAAAACAAACAAACACCAGTCCATCAGTTTGTGCTGGGTCTTGAGGTCGCTAGGATTCCCACTTTCCTTCCTAGGTGTCCTCCGTTCCTTCGTAGTCTCAAGGTTGAAGTGCTTCCTGGTCATGGGCTGCAGGATGTGTCTCCCAGAGGTGGTGGCGTCTCAGTGTCACTGGGGAGCAGTGCTCACCCCTCATCTCAGAAGGGCTCTCTTCTAGAAGGTGCGAGGGCAAGCCGGGACTCACAGACTTCGCACCAAGTCACCTCCTGCCCTTTCTCTCTGGCCCCCAGAGGTCCCATCTTGGTGACACCCCATAGGCTCTGCTTCGAAGGCTGGAGGAGCCCAAGGGCTGGGGGCCGGGGGGTGGGAGGGAGGTGTGGAGGGCCGGGTTTGCTGTTGGTGGCCTGGGGTCTGCCTCACTCCTTCCCACCCTGTCTCCTACCTCTCTTCCTCACTTACTCCCCCAGCTTCGACCTTTCTGTCTCTCCGTCCTCATCCTGCTTCCTCCCTGTTCTCTTCTCGTGGATGTCACTTTGAATTACAAGTGGAGACATGGGGTTCCACCTTCTCTGCCTGTTGACCTGAGGCGCAGAGAGACAAAAGGATCCGTCCGAGGGCAGCCAGTTGAATGGAGGACGCGGAGCCCCAGGTGGGGCCGTGTGCCGGTCTGCGTGTGCTCCCCTTGCCCCTCAAGCTGCCCCTGGAGGCCATGTGGCCCCGGGACAGATGTGGGCGGAGGTGGACAGCCGTCCCTGCTCCCTGCCTCCACTGCCACCCTTCCCATTCTTGCTCTCCCTGTCCTGCTTCTGCGCCGGAGGCACCACTGGGTTCAGGATTTCCACTCTCTATCAGAGTGCCGGAGGTGGGAGAGACTGGGGAAAGCACTTATACCAAGGCGTAGCTTGCCGAGAACACTTCCAGCAGGGATGACCCCTGGTGTTCCCTCCAGCTCTCGCGGGTTCGTCGTGTGTGCCCGGAGGGCTGTGTTGAGAAGGATTCAGAGGCTGAGCCGGCCTCATGCTGACGTGATAACTGTTGATGACACTGGCGGGCGGTGGGCAGCGGCGAACTCTCCCTCCTGGGGACGTGGTCCCCTCCAGAGAGGTCTGCTCTGTGACTGCGGACAGAGCCCTGAGTGGGAGCACATACCTCTGCCGGGTGAGTTTAGATACCATGGAGCTGGAGAGAGAAGCCGCAGTGTCTGCGCCCGTGGGGGCCTCCTTACGACCAGCCTCCCCCTCTGCCCGCTTCCAGCCAGGCACACGAAGAAAGACCCAAATGCCAAACTGCATTTTTATTATTTTTTAATAAACTTTATTCTATATTACAAATAGGTTTTTTTTTTGTTCTGAACTGCAAAATAGGAATGCCTTATATTTACATACACAGGTATACAATTAATTATAACAAAGGTACAGAAGCTTGCCTTTACCAAGTTACAACTGGGCTCCAATTTAAATAGCATAGGTTTCCTTTTTAAAAACTTTATTTTTTTAAATCTTTTTTTTTAACCTTACTAGGATACTCTTTTTAAAAAATCAAAACCAGAAGACCCTCTTCCTCTAATAGATTCCATCCACTTGTCTTTGAGGCTCATTATAACACTGTTGTCTAAAGATATGTTTTGCTTTGTTCTAACAAAGGGTCAGTGTTCAAGGTGGGAGCTTTATGGAATCAGAGGTGGGGTGGGGCTGGAAGGGGGTGACTGGAGCAGGAACGACCTGCCCTACCTCCTTCGACAGCCTCTCGCCGAGACCCAGGGGCCTCCGCCTGTTCCTCAAACCACCCATTCGTCCTTCCCTGTTTCTCCTCTTCCCTCTAGCATCGGACTTGACTCTGGGTCGTGTGACCAGGCCAGACGCTGCTCCCCCTATGCCTCGGCTCACCGAGCCATTCTCCGTTGGTGGCACCTTGGAGTTGCTGGTTACTATGGTGACTGGGCAGGACCCTGCTGGAAGAGATGGGCTTGCCCTTACCAGCTCAGGCAGGGAGGAGGCCGGCTGCACCCAATCCTTCCTGTCCATGTCGGGGCCTGGGGGTCTTGTTCTTGGTCAGCATCGCCATTGCATGACTAGGCAAGGACCTCAGGCCTCAGGGACGCCAGACCCAGGCAGGGAGTGATGGCGGGGAGGGTCACCTACTCTAAAACACAAAGTCATTGGTTTCCAAATGGAAACAAGATTCTTTGAGGTAAACTAGATTTTCTTTTTAAAGAACGGAAGGTTTAACGAGCCAACAGCTGGGGAGAACATCAGGGGAGGGAGGAGGAAGGAGAGCACATGAGACACGTGTCACATCTTGGTCACAGGCCTGACCCTCATCCGGTAGTCCTATCTGGTAAGCGGTCGTGCTTGGTTAAGTGTCCTTTGCGTTGCTTTTTAACTGTATCCTCTGTTTTGAATCCCACTCTTGGAAGGGAGCCCTTCCAAAATGTGCTTGAGTCATAAGATCAAAGATACTAACAAAAGAACTTCTAATTCCAGTTCAAAAGAAGTGGCAGAAGATGAGCTGCATAGAATGCGTCTGTCTAGTTGCCATGAGCGTTTGCCCTCTCGGGAGGGGACTGGGTCCCTCCGTGACCCATCCCGAACTGGGCGTCCCTCCAGTTTGAGGGAAGCCGATGGGGACTGCAGGGGGGCTCAGCAACACCAGGGGCGGCCCGGAGAGCCAAGGCGGGACAAAGCAGAAGGGGCGAGGAGCAGGGAAGGTGGGGCACACCCGACGGAGGGCGTACGGCCCCCCTCCCACCTCACGATCTCTGCCTTGAGGACAGAGACCTCTTTTCATTTATTAGGGATCTTGTTTTGTTTAGCTTTGCTTAGCTGGGGTAGTTACTGGTCTACGCACGAAATTCAACTGGGACTCTAGTGAGTATGTATCACTTTTACAACCAAAAAATCCTGTATATTCTATAAAGTTGGATACGCCCCCTAATTAAAAAAAAAACAATTTTATCAGGGAGCAAAGACTTGTAATTAAAAAAAGAAGTCTCTCTTGAAAGTCTGAAAGTTTTCTTGTGGAGATGCCTTTGTGAACGGGACGAGTGGTCTTTTTCTAAGTTTTCCGGCGGAGGGCTTTGCCACTCTCAGGACCATGGGGACAGGGGCTCAGGGCTTCCCAGCCTCTCTCCGGAGCTGCCTCTCGGGCCTGGGCTGTGGCCGTACCTCAGCTTCCCGCTCTGTAACGGCTCTGGCCATCAGAGCACCACGAATATTAGCAGCCATGTCCACGCCCGGGGAATATCCTGCCCCTTTTATGACAACGGGGGGGGGGGCCCTCCTCAGCCCCAAGGCTCTCCTCGCAAGTCACAGGTGAAGAGTTTTTTTCTTCCTTCCAGCAATTTGGGCTTGACCTGGGCTCCCTCCTTAATCTCTAGTACTTAACATATACAAACAAAAACAACCTCAAACCCCAAGTAGACAGTCACGGACAGGTTAAAGAAAAAGGGAGGGGCTGCGGGGTCAGGGGCCCTCAGTCGCCTGTCCCAAATGCTGACCAGGAGGTCTTTGACGTGAACTAGGAGCAAGAGGAAAGGCCAGGAAGGAGCCAGGATCGGCCTGGGGCAGGGTCTTCTCCCGGGGCCTCTGGGGCCTGGAGGTTATTCATGCTTAGACATGCCTCTCGGAGGCCTTTCAGACCCAAGCTGGGGTCAACCCCGAGAGCTTGTTGGGGCGGCCCATCCCTGGGAGGGCCACGAAAGGGGTGTCTCTGGGCCTCCCCCCTGCAGAGCCTCCCAGCCTCTTTCCCTCCCTCCTTGCTCTCTGAGAGGTGGCGAGTTTGTTCTCGAATAAGAATAATGAACTTTAACCTTCACTAGGTTAAGTATTTGACTTCACATCCTGTGAAGCCAAAGGAAGGGTCCCCTGATTCCTGAGAAAGGAGACAGATGGAAAACAGGGCTTCCCTGGTTTGAGCAAGGCGCGTGGTCGTTGAGGGTTCTGGAAACATCAGCAGGACTTGCCTCTTGGAGTGGAGGCTGCTTGGGAAATCATTGGTTGTGGCTCTTCTGATGGGGGATCCCCAGGGCCCAGGTGGGGCTGGGGACCCCCAATCACTCAGGGAGGCAGTGCTGCGACCGCGACAGGGGCCTAGAGCTGCCCCGGGGTCGGGGGGCTGTGAGGCGTGAGGCTCCTGTACCAGGGGACACGCAGCCTTGGGGCAGAGGCTGTGCCAGCAGCTGCGGGCGGGGGGGGTGGCGAGGGGCACACTCGCCTCTGCGGGGGACGGACACTCTCAGAAGCCAGACGTGCAGGGGGAACATGAGCACAAGGACCTCGGGTCGGGGGAGAGGCGGTGCTGGGGCAGGACCTCGACGTTAGCCTGGGGCTGGGGGGAGAGAGCCGGGCCTGGGTGGACTCCCGCTCCTGCCTGGCACAGTCCTGGATCGTCTGCTTCCCTTCGGGATCATCGGAAAGGGTTTCTCTCCCGGACCACAGCCCTGCTCAAGCCTTTCGGGCCTGACTCCTCGGCCCACGGGCTCACAAGAGGGAGGCTCTAGGGCTGACTCTGCCTGTGCGCGCTGCTCTGGGGTGTCGACCCTACCTTGGCCTGGGACACTCAGGCACTCCTCCGCCCCCAAATTAAATCCACATTGAAAGAAGGCAAGAATAAGTATTTTCCTGAGGAATTCACTGACACAGTAGCCAACTTCACTTAGTGGCACTATTTGCCATTACCAAGACATGTCGGGGTCTCACCTTACGTGGAAGGACGAAGAATGGCAAAGCCCACATGTGGGGAGACTTGTGCTCCCCGAGAGCAATGACCCAATGAAGCCATCTGTCTCTCCATCAGTCCTTTTAAATTCAGGACCCCATAAAGCTCCCTGCCTCCCACTGCCCCAGCTTCAACCCATCTCTCTCCTACATTCAAAAGCCCCCTCTAACCTAGGTCACTTCTTCTGTGTGATCTCCTGGCGCCATTTTGAGCCCGGTGGTCTCAAGGGCTGGAGGGCGCAGGAGGCGGTTGAAGGGGCAGGTGAGAGGAGATGAGCCTTTTCTCTCTTCCTCTCTGCCTGGGACTCAAGAAGTCAGATAAAGATTCCACCTTAAACGGTCATGACCCGGCAAATGTACCGCCGTGGGGGAGGGAGGCCTGGGGGGGACCTCCCTTCCACAGGGCCAGTTTGCCTAGCTCCCTTCTCTGCTGCGTGCTGGCCCCCGTGCCCCTTGGGGCTGCTCTCGGGGTCTCTGGCCTGCCGGGAGGAGATCGGGGATCCCAAGGGGAGTTTTGGAAAGAACGTGGGGAGTGAAGGACAGCTTTTTAACAACGCTGCCTTGTCTTTACTTTGAATCACATGTGTACCAAGAATCCAAATGGGGAAAAATGGAAAATGAACAGAGAAAGTAAAGAGAATTTTTTGTGGGGCAAGATGGGTTGCAGCTCTGGGTGATTCTGTCCTGTTTCTCCAGGCCGAGCAGGCCGCAGGGACTTCGGCAAAAAACAAACAAACAAACAAACAAACAAAACGCCAGCAGCGACCACCCCCCTCCCACCCCACCCAGCAATTAAAGTAAAATCTGCCCGACCCCCTTCTCCAGGAGAAAAGAGAGCCAGGAAACTGTCCTCTCCTCTTTCTTCCTGACATTGAGGTTTCTCTGAGGTGTCTGAAGTTTGTCTTATGACAAAACAGGGGGCGTGGGTGGGGGGAGTTCTGTACCGACAAAGGAACAATAACAATAATAATAATAATCCGGTAAAAAATAAAAGCTTCAGCAGAACCATGATAACAGTCTTCTTTTCTTCCTGTTCATTTTTTCTAACTGTGCAAAACTTAAAAAATAAATCAAACACACTCACTCACACATGCGCTCACACACACACACACACACACACACACACACACTCTCTCTCTCTCTCAGCTTCCACTCAGCGAATCTGTGTTAAATATGTTTGTGTCTCTCTCCTCCCCAACCCGTGTGCAAATATATCTTAGTGGCCGTGGTGCCTCCGCTGCCCGCCCCCCACGTGCTTCCTCTCTGGCCGGGCCCGTGGCTTCTCGGGAGGAAACGAAAGGGTCAAGGGTAGAAAGCCCATGCTTCTTCACCTGGCACTTCATTTGCCAAAACCTTTGGTTATTGTTCCCCCTCGGTGTGTATCTTTTCCCCGTTCTCCTCTTTCTGAGGCCAGGCTACTGGTGGTGTGTCCCCGTCTGTCCTCTCCTTGATGCCACGTGCGCCGTGCTGTGGGCCACCTCCACCCGGCCTCCAGTCGAGTCCAGGCCTCCTGCGGCCACCGAGCACCCTGGTTTCCTGCGGACAGGCGACTCTCCTTCCCCCCCACCTGCACTCGGCTCAGAAAGCTAGTGTTGACCTGTCCTGAAGCTGCAGAATGAATGAGTAAGGGTGGAGAAGGGAATCGCTTAAGGGTCCCCTCCAAAGGACTAGAAACCCTTGTGCGCGCTCTGCCTGCTCCTGGGGTGCGTGTGTGCACGCGCGCACACACTCACATGCACATGAGCTCACACACACACACACACACACACACACACACACACACACTCATATCCAAAGGGGCCAGGGTTCTTAAAAGTTGCTGGAAATGGAGTGGTTCCTTCCTCTTTCCAACTGGGGCTCACTTGGAGTGGATGACAGGGACGATGTCTGATGCTCAGGGAGTGAAGGCAAGACCAGAACCTGCTCTCGCAACCACACCTTGGGTGACACTTCTCCTTGTCTCCCAGAGTGGTCTACAATCAGCCACCAGAGCTGCCAGGAGAGGATCTCGCTTGGGGTGGGAAACTGGACCAGGTGGCAACTAAGGTCCCTTCAAGATTCAGGTTTCCATGACCTTCCGTGAGACCGTCTCTTACCACAGCCCCTGCTCACCCGTGTCTGAGCACACATTTGCCTGACGGGCTGAAATGAGAGATCCAGAGATGGAAGGACAGATGGAGAGACAGATGCCAGGGCCGAGGTCCGCTGTATGTCCCTTCTCACGTTGTTGGCCAGGTCCTTCAGCTTGAGTCCTTGGTCCCTCCTAGACATGGCGAGCTGGGGGCTGAGTGTGGCTGGCGTTTTGCTTCGTCTCCATGGGGCTGTGCTTGAGTGTGGTTCTCTCGGCGATGACTGGGGAGGAGGTGAGGCAAGGGCAGTGACTCAAGAGACAGCGGATGGTGAAAGAGTCATTGCCAAGGAGGTCTAGACAGTCCAGTGACAAAGTCGTCTGCATAGCAATGGCACCAGGCTCTGTGGGGGGACAGGGGCTCGGCTCGCCGCCCGTCTTCTGTAGCGTTCTCAGGAAGGGTGATGGGGACGGAGCCATGAAGGTGGCTGGAGGCAGACTCTCCTGGATGTACTTTGCGTTTACATTGACCCTTGCTGAGCGCCCACCGAGGAGGGTGCCAGTACTTTCTCCAGACAGCATCGCTGGTCTGGCAATGGATGAGACCCAGGACTATGGACGTGCTTCATTTGCATCTGGGGGTGAAGAGAAAACACATTCTGCTTCCAGGGTAGATGCGACTCTCTTTGCCTTTCTCCCCCTCCACGGGACGTTTCTGGTGCTCTGAGCCAGACTAGAAGGTCAGGACGGTCTCCGCGGCGGCATGTAACTGCTGTTTCTGCCGTCTGGCTTTCCACAGGCAGGGGAGGGGACAGGGCAGGCAGGTCCCTAGGAGCACTTGGAAGGGCTACAAGAAGGCCGCAGGGGTACAAGGTGGCCTCTGGATGCAAACAACAGGTGAGAGGCAGCTCGAAAAGCACCTCCCAACTCCACCCCCTTCCAATCCCCACCCGCCACGTGTAGGAGCTGTGGCCTTTCTTCTCACACTTGCAACGGGACGGGACCGCAGTCTGGTGGGCCCCCTGGAGATGGAGACCGGGGAGGGGAGAGGGCCAGGCGACGCCTTCCCAGCGAAGATGATACTGAGCTCGCTGCCTCTTCCCTAGACCAAGTTTTGGTCCAGCATGGAAGGCGGAGGAGCATCCTCTCCCCGGGGCTCATCCTCCGTCTTCGGGCCCCGCTGCTGCTGCCTGGGGTCAGCCAGGAAAGAGAGCCCCTCTGGTATCTTCTGGCCGGGTCCCCGCGTGAGCCTGGCCCTCCTGGACTCGCCGAGGGCCGGAGGCTTGGTTCGAGCGCGTCGGCAGAGCCGCTGAGAGAGAAGGAATGCAGGGAGGAGGGGGAGACAGAAAGGGGCGGAGAGAGAGACAGCGCTGTTCAGGGGATGCTGCTGACGCCAGTCGGAACTTGCACTTGGTAAAGATGATAATCTAGACTGAGGCACGGCTTGGTGTGTCCCTCCCCCCAGGGGCCCTGGAAGGACGGTTCTCAGCTGTCTAAGCTCATGAGCGTTATGACTTGTTCTAGTTTGTAGGCCAGTTTCTGCTTTCCGCACTGGTCATCGTGGTCCAGAGGTCCGAGGATCTGTGGAAGGGCCGAGAACAGGGAGGTTACTGGTTGGTGCGCCCAGGCCTGTGTCCTCAGGGCGTGCACGCCGACGGCGCGGGCGGCCAGCCTGGGGAGCCATGTGCACACGGAGCCGCCGGGCCCCCGCGAGCGGCCTGCCGGTGGGGCTGGAGAGGCGCGGGGGGCGCTCGGGTGGGAGGCGCGCGCGGGGAGCCGGCACCCATGTCGGCGTGTCTGAGGAAACGCGTGCGAGCGAGCCCACGGTGCGCCCCCGCGTGAAGCGCGGTGCCCGGGCCCTCTGGGGAACGCGGTCTCACAGACACTGAGAAATGCCACCGCCTTCCTACAAGCGAGTGTCCGCCCCCGCCAGCTCCCCGAGAGCCACACTGAGAGAGTCGTTGGGCTTCACCTGCATGTTCACGAACAGATACCCCTCTAAGAGCTCCACCTCATGCCTTCCTGGTCGTCAGCACCGAGGGACCCGTCTGCCAGTCTTTCCGAGATCACATGGTTGGTGTAGGACAGTGACAGTGCGGCCGTGAGGGGAAGGAAGTTAGAACTGGACTCAGGCTCCGGCGCTGTGGGACTAACAGACCGCCAGTTTCTAGCTAGGTGACCGGGCGCCAAACCTGTCACCCCTCTGGACCCTCACTGCCTCGGCTGTGAAATGGCGGACCCCCTGGCCCCTGTGCGGGCAGCTCCAGGGGGGAGGGACGTCACGTAACACCCGCGAGCGCCCGTGCCACGAAGTCCGCTCCACAAGGGGCGCGTGGCCCACAGGTGTGGCTGCTCGTGGCGCTGGGGCTGGGGGCAGGGGAGGCAGAGAGGAGGCTCTCCGAGCTTGGGACTTCCTCGCCCACTTCGTGGATATTTCACTGGGGAGACCAAGGTGGAGCTGCTGACTTCTTCACTGGCCAAGAGCCACCAGTTACTGGCACCAACATTTCACGAAGATGGGACATTTTCACACCAAGGGTAGATGAGTGTCCTTGTAGACTAAAGGGCAGTGCTTCCAAGACGAGGCCACTGTATCCCGTGCTGGCACGTTCCATGTCCTTACTTCTCTCATGGGGCCCCGGACCAGCACTGGCCTGAGTCTGGTGGCTCGGTCCCCCCTGCCCCCAAGGGAGCCACAGCTGGCTTCCCCTTCGCCTGAGGTTCGCAGCATTACACTGCTCCTGGCCTGCTGGGGCTCCTTCCTTAGCTGGGGGCTCCTAGACTCTCAGTGATGAACCAGGAGGAGGCAGAGAACGGGGGGCACTGGCTTCAGCTCCTGTCACTGCCTTCCGCTCAAGGAGAAGGTGGTTATGCTGCCGCTCAGACATGGGGAGCCTGGATTCTGAACCCACTTGGGCTAAGTCTGCATGATGAAGAGACCTCCCATAAGCAGCCCCGTACTGGCCGGGAAGAAGGCAGCGTCCGCCGTGGCCATGACCCCAGGGGAGGCTTTGCACCTGGGAACACAGTAGGGAAATAGATCCCACTCTGCTCTGTTTTGTGTCTACTCTGTTCCGATCCTCTTCTCCCTTGCCCTCTCCTCTCCCACCCTACCATGCCACACAGCCTGCCATGGGATGGGGAAGCTGCTGTTTAAAGAGAATTAGAGAGAGGGGCGCCTGGGTGGCTCAGTGGGTTAAAGCCTCTGCCTTCGGCTCAGGTCATGATCTCAGGGTCCTGGGATCGAGCCCTGCATCGGGCTGCCTGCTCAGCAGGGAGCCTGCTTCCTCCTCTCTCTCTGCCTGCCTCTCTGCCTACTTGTAATCTATCACTCTGTGTCAAATAAATAAATAAAATCTTTAAAAGAGAGAGAGAGAATTAGAGAAAAGGGAAAAAAAAGAGAGGGACAAGCAGGGAAGAAATAAGAATTTGAAAAACAAAAAGAAAGAAAGAAACAGATACTTTCCTCTAAATATCTGAGAATAGGGATTAAGGCAGAATTAGCAGACTGCGACGTGTCTATAGTCCCAGTTCTGTGGAGCACAGCCCCCAAGTCCAAGGTGGCAGAGCGTTTCCCCAGCAGCGGTGGGGGGTTGTCTGGGGTTTGTGCCCGGTGCTCTTGTGCATAGAGGCTGCTACAGGCAGGGAGAGTTCCATCTGCGCCCCGTCCTCCCCAGCAGGGGCCGAGCGGGCTCACCTCCTCGCTGTACTTGCCCACGTAGGAGAAGATCTCTGAGAGCGCACTCATGGCGTTGAACTCGTTCATGTGCATCCGGGACTGCTCCGCCAGGTATGCGTTCATGTCCTGGTCGCTGATGGCTGGCATCTTCCCGATGTCTGAGTAGTACCTGCCAGGGAAGGGAGCGGGGAAGGAAGGAGCTGGAGCCGTGCATCGAGAGTAGAGGAGAGCTGGAAACTCCCAGCACGATGTCTGGGGCCAGTGGATGCCGGCGCGTGGCCCCTGGGGGACCACGGGGGGCTCTCTCCTGCCTGTGGCTCTGGGGCTGGCCCAGGCGAGCCCCCTGGATGCAGGGGGCACAGAGGGAAGGGACATGGCACGGACATGGTCAGAGGATAACCGGGGGTGGGAGCAGGAGTCCAGAGGGGCTGTCCCCTGCGTCGGCCTTGCTCCCAGCTACCGAAGAGTGTCCCGTCTGTCTCTGTGTCCTTCTGACACCGTCTCCCGCAGACGCAAGGGCTGCCCTCCACAAGGCCCGAAGGCTCTTCCACGCAGTGGCTCTGCCTCCATGCCCTCCCCTCTCTGGGGGTTACCCGGGAGGAGGGCGGGGCTGGGGGCTGCTTGGGGAGAGAGGCTGGCAGAAGGCAATCAGTCACTGTCACTTGCAGCTGTGCACTGCTGTCAACTGGTTAATTAGATACCAGCATTTACATTTTTAATTTCTGCAATTTGACATTTTATGCAGCAAACCCCAACTCCTCCGCCAGAGGGGAGCTGCGCAGTTTCTTAATGAGGAACGGAAGGGCCCCGGGGCCCCAAAGACAGCCACTCCCCCTCCTCAGGCGCTGGCTGGCTATGGGCCACGTGCAAGGGGCCAGGAACCCACAAAAGCAGGGAGACATCAGGGCACTGGGGTGGGGGGACCCCAGGAGTCCTGGTCATGCCAGCTCAGCCTGTGCTGAACGCCTAGGGCTTCAGAGCTGGGGAAAGCAAGCCTGAGAACCTGGAACAGAGGAGGGAACAGAACCTGGGACGGTCGCTGGGGACGGGGACTAGGCTGAGGCGAGTGAGGCATCTGGGGCACAGAGTTCACCTGGGTAAGTGCAGGTGCCCCTGACAGGCCCCGGGAGTTCCCGGACCCCAGGGCTTGGGCAGGCGAGGGTAGGGGGCATCCTCGGAGGCTCTGGTACACTGGGCCCTGTGTCACTCCCAGCCCGCGCCCCTCGGGGTACCCACCACGACTGCAGAAGCCCTGCGCCACCCCCCGCCTCCCCCATCCCTGCTCAGGAGTCAGGGACAGGCCGGCAGAGGGGGCACTCGTGTGTTACTCCAGCCATCACGCTCCAGGGCCTGCAGTGCAGTGACAGCTCAATTTGCTGCCAGAGCCTTCCTGGGCCGCCGAGGCCGTGTTGGGCGCCCTGCCCTGAGCCGCAGCCTCGCTGTGACCGCGGGCCTGCCGTTCCGGAAACCTTCCGAGGGAGGAGAGGGGAGGAGATCGCGTACTCTGGCAAGGGAAGGGCCGGTCGGGGGGCGCTCCTCGAGCTCAGACACCCGGCCCCACGCGGACGCGTGCGCCGACCGCTTTGTTGAGCTGATGGCATTTTGGCGGGAGATCTGGGCCCAGCGACAAGAGCTTAATGAAATGGCCTTTCTCAGAGGAGCCTGGGGCCTCAGATGAGCCCGTCCTGCCCCCGCCTCACCTGGACTTCATCCTTCACAACCTTCCCGCGGGCTGGGGCCGTCCGTGCCCCCAGCCTCCTCACGTTCAGAGCCCTCCGTTCCCTGTCCTGTGGCATCGGAAAGACCCCGCGCGCTGCCCGGGCAGCAGCCCACCCCTCCACACCCTCCGCTTCCTCGGGGTCCTGGGTGATTTAATGACATTCCAGGTATAAACGTTCCAGCGAGAGACTCGATTCATTGGCACTATTTCTGGAAGGCAATAAATGCCAATGTTCCATTTTATAGTGGAGACCCGGGGTTTCAGTGGTGGCTCCTGGCCTCGCCCCTCCCAAGGAGACGTGTGCCATTGTTGCCTCTCAGATTCCATGCCTGCCAAGCTAAACGTGCTTGTCGGGCTGTGTGGTCGGGTCCTGTTGGTGAGAACCGTGACCCAGTACCTCCCTGGCTTCTCCACAGCCAGCCACCCATCACGGCACCACCATGCCTGGGTCCACAGCTCCCTCCCAACAGTGACGCTCTGTCACCTGTGGGCGCTCAGAGAGACTTACTGGGATGAAGACCCCAGGTCCTCACCAACAGAATGGGACTGTCATCAGACACAGAGGCTCCTGCCATTTCTGTCACCTGCTTGTGAAACCTCTTATGGGTACGTGGATGGCCTGTCAGGCTCTTTTCACATGGCACCCAGGCTCCTACTGCTGCCTTTAGGGTCCCTGAGGTGCACGAGAGCCCAGGTTAGGGGCTGCTGTCCCTGTGGGAATAGCAGGTGCCCTGCCCACTGTCCCTTCAACATGGCTTGCCTCCATGTGTGCTAGACACCCGGGCCATTTCTCCAAAGAGAATATGTAGAAAGCGTGTCCATGGGTGAGAAAGAGAGGGAGGAAGGGACTGGGAGTGGAGTGGGGAGAGGGCAGGGCTTCCAGCCTTTCTGGCTGAAGAAATAGGTAGCGGCCCACCTGGACGTGCTCTACATTATTCCCACATCAAGGTCATGTCCACATTAGCAGCCCAGTCTTTCCTCTGTTGCCTCCATGCCGAGGCTGCTCCACTGGACCTGTGCATGTCTGTGGCCACACACTAGCCCACGAATGGATCAACTACAGGTCCTCATCTTTGGCAAGTTCAGAATAGCTGAGCTGAGTCGCCAAGGGCAGCTCTATTTCCTGGATGAGCTGGGGCTTGGGGTCTGGCTGACACTCTGCCTGGTTCTTGACCCAGCCCTGCCCAGTGCTGGCTGGGCCCGCCCCCCGATGGGGCATGCTGATCCTGCCTTGACCTCTCCTTGCTCCCCTCCAGGGCTGTGCCCCACCACCGCCCGGCCTTGCCAGCACCCCTTGAGCCTGATAATGACCTTGCCCTGTATCCCCTGGCTGGTGGGCAGTTGCTTCTTTCTTGGCTCCCACTGGGGCTGGCCTTTGCACCGGGCTCTGCCACGGAGAAGGCTTATTGATTATGAAGAATGCAATTATGCCCCATTAATGAACTTCACACAAGTGTTCTTATCAGTGGGCTATGCAGTGAGGAAAGGAAAGGTCAGCCCGGGCTCCTGTACTGAACTTCCTGCCCACAGGTGAGCCCCTTCAGAAGGGACCAGTGCTCTGAAGGTCTCCCAAGACCCACCTCTAGCTGGCCAGGGTCTGGCAGGCTGGCCAAGGCCACGCCTGCTGAGGAGGGCTGGTCCCACCACTGGCCCTCCCTAGCATTCCTTGCTGACTTTGCTCCTGCCAGACGGGATGCCAGGACCCGTGTGGGTCCCTGGGGAGCTGCTATAAAGGCGGGGCCCAGAATGCCGAATTTTTAGCTGTCGACTAGTCTGTAGCTATCTTGGTTTGTGGGCTTCAGGGGGATGGCCCCGTGTGAGACGACGGGTGTCTCATCTCTGCTGTTACGACGGCTCTAGTGATCCCAAAAGTGGTCTCCAATGTCCTGAACCCTTAGAAGAGCAGAGTTTTGTCATCCCTTCAAACACCTCAAGGATGAAGGCGTAGACATGAAAAACGCTTAGAGCCTGATGTTCTGATGCACAGACACTTGGTTTGCAAGGCCCTGCACCAAAGTCTCTTCCTCTGAGAACCAGTCCCTGACCACTCTGGGCCCAGCGGAATCAGGCTGTCACTGTCGGAGCCACCTTATTACAGCTCTGGGCTTGTGGAGTGCCCGTCCACGTGTCTTCCTTGACCGTGAGAGCCACAGGGGAAGGAGCAAGCGTGATATATCCCGAGGGTCCCGTACATGCCTCACGGAGGCTGTAAATGTTTGCCCCATGGATTGATGAATAAGTTAATGAAATGTCTGCACTTCACCTCCACTATTGCTCCCAGGGTGAGCTGTCACAGTTTTATATTTTGAATGGATGGCTTCCTTGGGGGGCATTTTTAAATATTCGAAATTCTTCACCTTTCTCATGCTGTGACTCATGTGATAGACGATATCTGAATGTGTGGCACGGCCCTGTCCAGTTCCGAGCAGGTCAACGGTGATGCCAGTCCACTTGTTCCTCCCTGCGCTCACGTGCAGGTGAGAGAGGCTATGCTGTGCGAGGAATAACCTCGAGGCTCTTCCAATTTAATACGAGAGGAAATCACCACCTAACACGATCATTTTACGGCTCTTGCTAATGAAATAGAAACTAAGACTGCTCAGGACACACTGTTCATGGCGACACCACCAGTGAGTTCTGCTCTCTAAGATGAGTGTAGTGGTTGATTGCTACTGGGAACCAAGAGATCCTTCTTCCTTTCTCTAGATGTGGCCACAAGCAAAAACTTGAATACTTGAATGGAGGCTGCAGAGACTGGGAGTCTGCAGTGGGGCCCCCGACCATTAGCACTGCAGGGTACTTGGAGGCAGGAATGGGATGGGAGGAAGAATGGGATGGGACGAGGTTGGGGAAGGATGGGTGGATGAAATTCTAGGAGCTACAGGCCAGTACAGGTGTGATAGAATGATCTATCTAGGCTGCTCAACCAACAGAGTTAGTGAAGCCTCTGGAATCCACATGCTTCCTACCTGCTCTATAGAGGGACCAGCCAGGGTAAGCCCTGCTTCTTAGCTGGGGTAAGGCAGAAGGCCCTCCCCAGATGTGTGTAGGGTGCTGTCCACCACAGCGAGTCACTAAGCCTGAGTCCTAGACAGGCTGTCTGCAGGCTCAGGCAGTGACATCACGAGTGGGTGAGCCCTGGCCACAAGGCATTGGGTTCTACCGTCATTCTTCTAGAATGCAGGCTGCTGATGCCCTTGCCAGGCTGAGCGGAGAGACCGGGCTCCCTTTGGACTGTGAGCAAGTTTTGTGCATGTAGGCTTCACCTCCCAGCAAGCACACAAGCTCGGAGGCCAGGCTCCTCGGGCAGTGACCATGGAATCAGTCCATCCATCACCAAATGGAGAGGTACTCCAGACTTGATCTCCAGACCTGTTCACACCATCTCCTAATCCCTTTGTCTCTGTACCTCGTCCCAGAATGAGAGGAGCAAGGGTTTGGGTGGGATCTCAAGCTAGTGAAAGATGACTGTCCCGAGAGACCCACTGGTTGCTAAGAAACTAGCGGGATAAGAGATGGAAACCATGGAGCCACTCCTAAAAATAACCCCATGGACCAGGGTTCCTCCTGACCTGTAACTGCTGCATGGCATGGATTTCATCTAGTGCCGAGCGGCAGGAAGGCCATTTGCCCTGCTGCCCCTGACTCGCAAACTCTGTTCTGGCAAGTGTCCTCTCTGCAGATGTCTCAGCACTGCTCCCAGCCCCCCACATCCCTGCTGCTTTGCTCCCTGCCTGAGGTCCCAGTGCAGTGATGTCCCACCAGTGCCCGGATCACCTAGCCCAGCTGCTGCCTTTTTCCTCTCTCTCTCTGCTGAAGAGCTAGGGACCACACAGGACAGCTTGTTTCTGGCAGCTCTGTTGTCAGAAGAATGAGCCACCATCTACGTGGAGGGAGGTGAGAGCCTCTCCTTTCGACTCAGACATAATCCGATATAAGGACAAGAGGGCTCTCTCTCTGTTGGCCGACAGGGACGCCCACCATACGCGTCAGCAGGGAGGGGAGGGGAGGAGCTCAAAGAACAAAGGGGAGAGGAAGGACAAAATGCAATCCCTTTTAGCAGAACTATGTTACTGAGGTGGCCAGGGCTCCACGCCCTTTCAGTTACCAGGGAAGGCAATTTTCAAGTATGAAGATGGAGATGGTCTCTTTGCCATGGGTGAAATGATACTGTTCATTTTGTCTCCAGTAGCTAAGTCAAGAACAATTTCTGATATCCTTTACTCTTAAGAAAGTCACCAAATCTGAGCTTCTATCCAGGTTTTTTATTTTTAAACCACATGGTAAAAAGAGAAGGGACTCTAAAATCAGGACTGCCATGTGGAGTTGCGCAGGTTGTTCACTGCACAAATATGCTTGGGCTGACCACCAGCCCATCACTCAATAAACCATGCATCCTGTCCTGGAGTTACATCCTCCAGTAAGGAAAGGGCACTTTCCCTAATTCACACAGGGGCACCATACAGGTTGCCCTATCTAAAAGTATCATAAATAGTAGAAAAGTGATGTGAGAGTCAGCTGAGTTTGGGAGTCTGCTCTCATTTTGGCCAATGAAGTCATCTTGGGATGATTACTTAGCCATTCTGAATGTATATTTCTTCACATTCATGGGCAGAAAACGAGGTTATAATCCCTGTCCTCTTATATCCCAGGGCTACTGGGATAAATAAATAAAGCTCTGGCTGGTTGCCCAGCTCAGGTACTTGGTATGTGGTGCTGATTGGCCCAGACAAAACACTGATGTTCTTTACCAGGAGTTCGCTGTGCATGAAGTTGGGCTCCCCAGCTTACAGGTGGCCCTTGAGTCACAGGACATTGCATGAGACAACGATAGGTCAGGGCTACGAAGGCCGAGACACACTGTGAGGCATGGGGCATCAAGAGCTCATGGCGGAGTCAAGGGACTGGACAGTGAGAAGTGTCAAAGTGACAATGACATCCCCACCGGATGTGGGAGACTTGCCGGATGGACAGGGACAGATGGGTAGAGGACTCCAGACTTTCGGTGCCAGATGTTATTTAGTCCCTTGAAGGTTTGTGTGTTTTGTTTTGTTTTAGTGGGGATTAGAGCAGGAGCTGTGTTTTCTCCCTGGGCCTGAAGGCATTTCAGCCATGAAAGACCTAGGGCCTCCCTGCAGGGAAGCAGAGCGCAGCGGCGAGCTCCAGCCAGGTTCCCTGAGTCTTGTTTCAGCTGACAGTACCACTGGGCCCGTGGGGGTGTGGGCATTGCAGTCGCAGGATCAGGCTTTGTGAATGACCTGTCTGTAAGCACCGGCCCGTTTGGGAGGGGACGGGACCCCTCATCAAGGGCAGTTGCTTTGCTGCAGCAAGGGGCCCTACCTGGGTTCCCAGGCCCAGCACTCACCTCTCCACCCAGTTCTTGTAGCTGGGGATGTCCTTGGCATAGAGCAGCTTGTTGGAGGGGGAGTCCTTGCCCAGCCGGTGCTCTGACGTGGAGCAGGAGTCCATGAAGGTCTGGGCCACCACGGAGAGGCAGGCGTCCGTGATGCTGTTCTTATGGATGTCAAACACAAACTGGGGGTTCTTGATCATGTTGACCCAAAACCGCAGGGGCAGGCTGTGTGGAGGGAAGAGGCAGACGGTTAGAGAACCTAGGGCGGGGGGCTGTGGTGTAGCCCGGAGAGTTCTCTGGAAAAAGAGAAAAGGCTGGGAACTGGCCGTTCTTAAGCAAAGCCTGTGCTACTAACTTACCTGCCAGGAAGCTGAGGATCATTAGGGCTGAATAATCCACCCACAGCTAAAATGTTCATGGCCCTGGAGAGGGCTTGATGCCCGGGGCTGCACTGTGGGACTGCAGCCTTCCCTGCTAGCCCAGGGCTGGGGGCCCAGAGGTAGCCGGGATGGTATTTCTGACTCTGTTCCACTGTCCGCCGCCTACAAGGCATCTCCAGTTGGCAAACTTTAAACAATAACCTGGAATATGGGCTTCGTGTCTTACTCTCCGGCATCCACTGTATGACTTGGAAGAAGGCACCTCGTTCCTCCCTGCCTGGTAGTATCAGCCCGATCCCACGTGGTGCAGGCCCTGGGGCTGGGCTCTTCAAGGGCAGCTAACTGACTCCTCCTCTGAGCTGGCATGCCTAGAAACCCACATTCACAGACCTTCAGCCGCTCCCTCGTGTCCCTCCTCCCCCTCCCTCCTTCTTGCACTTAGCGCCTACTGCCTACCCGGAGCTAGGCTAGCACCTGGGGGTACGGTGTGACTAACACACTTCCCTTTGCCCTCAAGAAGCCTGCATTCTGGTGGGTTCGTGGGGGCATCAGACATGCCGTCAAGTATGTGCTCTGAGAACTACCAGTGCTAGAACCCAGGGACACGCAGGGTCTGATGTGGAGACAGGGAGGTGTCATCCAGTTTACTCAGAGAGAAGCGTCCAAAATTTGCAGAGGGAAAGACGCTTGATGGTCTAAGCGGTAAAGATGCACAGGTGTTCCTTAGCTGGAGGAAGCCTGGAAGCAGCGGGAGAGGAATCAGCTAAAGCAGGACGAAGAGGGGAAAAACCGTGCAGTGTGGTCTGATGACCGCAAGTCACCATCTGTGTTGCCAGAAAGGGTCCCGGGGCATCGGGAGAAAGCCGCCCACCTGCTGCCTTTGGCCATGCTCGCCTGGCTCTCCCACTCGGGGCTTCCAGCCAGCCCACCGAGATGCAGTTTCGGAACCAGGGCGGCACCAAGCAAAGGTTTGTCTCTTTCCCCTCCTCCGCCCCGACCTGCTCATTGCCGGCCTTTTGCCCTGAGTGTTAGTGTTCTGGCTGCTGTCCTCACTGCTGGCAGTAGTCACGGTGCTCCTGTGTGCTTGGCTTGCCTCTTAGAACTTAAACTCTTTGAACTACGCCTTCAATATGGCGAGCACGATATTTCTATCTGTTGCATCTTCCAGCAGCCAGGACCTCCGTACGACAAATGCTAAGACACAGAGAGACCTCCAATTCAAGACTGCCCATCAACCAACAAGTGTTCCCTTCCCACAAAGTGTGCATGGGCAGGCGGCACTGAGCTCTGACCATGTTAAGTGGTGCTTGTCTCATCCTGGGAAATAGGGAATAGGAAATAAAGGGATGACACAGAAAATGGTGGCACACAGTGAAGGTCAGGGTCCTCGTAGGTGCCCGGGGAGACCATCAGAGCTCTGGATCAAGGGCTCCCGCACCTGTCCGCACCCAGAAGAGGGACGCGGGGCTGTCCCTATGCAACACACCGTTGTTTCCCCCAACACTCCCCTTGCTTCAGCCGGTTGTGCTGATAGGCAAATCAAACAGGGAAGCCAGGGCACCACACCGAGGCTCCTGCCTAATGAAATATTAGCATATTATTAACATTAGTGGTGGCACTAATCTCTGGTTGATTGCAGCCACTCAGGCTAAATGAGCAGGAGGTTTATTTCAAAGAGAAAAGGTAGGGGGGACAAGGTGAGTTACAACTTGGGCCAGGAAAAAAGAAGTCATCATTTTTCGCTCGGGGACAAGGGACTCTTAAGTCAGCATGCAGCTCTCCCAGTTCCCAGACAAACTGCTTCTCGCTCGGGCAGCGAGCAGGGTCAGGGCGTTTGTCCTTTGGAGCAAGGACCGGAGCCTGCTGCCGGCTCTGGTACTGGCCTGGAGTTCCTGGTGAGGCCAGCAGGGTACTGGGGAGAGCTGGTGCGAAGGGACGCCGGCAGCCCAGCAGGAGGTATGGGCTGAAAGCAGATGGCTCAGACACCGTCTCAGGGGGGTCGGCTTGTAAGGGGCTAGGAGGGCGGGTAGGGGTGTTTGGGGGAATACGGCCTCTCCCCAGCCAGGACCCAGAGCCAGGCCGGGTGCAGCAGGTCTGGTGTCGTGAAGCCTGCTGACACTGAGATGAGGAGGTCAGTAAGGAAGGCTCCCTGCCAGAGGGAGGCAGATGGGGTAGGCCAGGGACAGGGCCTTCGGAGCAGCTCAGAAGAGTCAGGCTCAAAGGGTGGGCGGATTCATTGCAGTCTGAGCCAGAGGCCGGCACAGGGACACACCAGGCCTGGCAGGCCTTCCACAGGGAAGAGGCCGCACCGCGTGGTCCCACACTAAATGAGGAATCCAGATTCTCGGAGTCTCTTTCAAAAAGGTTGCAGAAAC
The DNA here is from genome assembly GCA_002007465.1 of Ailurus styani. Lineage (NCBI taxonomy): Eukaryota > Metazoa > Chordata > Mammalia > Carnivora > Ailuridae > Ailurus > Ailurus styani. The sequence goes on along the minus strand of LNAC01000049.1, from coordinate 571,051 downwards.
TCCACAGTGGAAGATCATCTCTCACCCAAAATTAACGCGGGAGTAAACCCAGCTCTTTACTGCGTGGTCCAAACTTCTGTTCCCGCCTGCCGGCTTTTCTAATTTCGGCAGAGACAGCACTAATCTTCAGGTGAAAGAGATGAGAAGCCAGAGCAGATGACATGAAATAAGGCTTTCGTGCCACTTCTGACTTCTGCTGTCATCTGCGTTTGGTCTGGGCCGCAGGCCGGCTGTTGGGGTGCGTGGTTGCACCCCTAGTGCCGGGCCCCTGCTGGCGGTCGGGAGCTGCTGGGCGGCAGGCTCGGGCTGCCTTGGAAGAATGTTCTGGGGAAGGACGACCTGGGACAGGGGCTCTTTAAAAAGCTACAGGGAGGCGATTCTGGAACGGATGGGACTAAATATAAGCTGGCCTTGCCCGAGGTAGAGCCCTCAAGTAGAGACCACCTTGGCCTGGCCTCATCATCAATATTTATTGAGCCATGGCTTTGTTCACGGTTCCACGCTGAGTGCTGAATACTGATGTCTGACCTTGCAGTTGCACACGGAAACCCAGAGTAGACAACCGAAGGGAGAGGGGCATATGTGTTACAGAGAGAGGGACCACAGTGGAGACCCCGAGAGTGTCAGGACTCAGAGAATCCGGCCGTCTTGCTGTCTAAAGACCGATGAAGCAGACAGGAAGCTCTCCTCCCCAAATGGAGTTTGGAAGAGGAGTCTGGGGGAAGGGAAGGCCCTGGCTTCTCGAATAGAATAGAAATACCTTTTGTTCACCTAGGTGACTCTTAGGTCAAGGCTGTGTGACAGTCACTGTTAGGGGCTGCCTTCTGGGGTGGGTTGCCCACATTGATCTCCCATCGCACTGGCCTCCCCGTCTGACCAGCTCCCTGCCTTTCTGTTGCCCACTGACCCAGAGATCAGGGGCCGGGCCCGATGGCGTCGGGGTGCTCAGCGTCAGACAAGTGAGAGCAGAGGTGAGCGGGGAGATAGGAGAGGGTGGGGAGGCCAGGAGCCCACTCCGAGGGCCTGCCTGGGGGGGCAGGGGACCCACGGCCGCACTCACCAGTTGCTCTTCCAGGTGTGGCGGACGTGGGGGTCATGAATGCCATGCTTGTCGGCCTGCTCGTCCAGGAAGTCGAACATGTACTTGATGGCCAGGGGCAGGGCGGAGCCCCGGTGCGCCGTGCTGAAGATGGTCTCGAAGAGGTCGTCCACAAACTTCTGCAGGGTGCCCTACAGGCGGAGGGGGACCGCTTCAGACACAGCTCCACCCAGGGAGCTCTGAGGTCAGGTTTTGAGATCCACCCAGCGTACCCGGGGAGGGGAAGGGGGGACGGGGAGCAGCCTGGCCCGCCCGGGGAAAATACGGTGAGCTTGTGCATTCCACCCCCACCGGTTTCGTCTGTCTCCAGCAGCTGGAACTCTCCCCTGCACGCGCAAAACAGACTGAATGTTGCTGGCTGGACCTAAGGAAGCCTTCGTCTGCTGACAACACGGGTGGATTTAACGCCCTTTACCAGGTGGTAGTATAGCCCCTTCCACAAATGCTAATGAACAAGTCACTGGGTCAGAGCAGACAAACACGGTCTGCTGGTCTTGTTGGGACATTCCTCACACTGGCTAGTGACACTTACACCCCTGGCTCTGCCCAGAGCAGGGCAGAGGCCAGCCTCACGACCGTAAGGCTAACCGCAGGCACACGGTGTCCCCATGTCCCTCCTTAGGGATGGTATAGGACACCCACGAGAAGGAGTCATTCTCTCGTGGGGCATGGCCGAAGGGCGTGGACAGATGTGCCTAGTGTCTCTGAATTTGAGAACAGGTGCAGGGAAGGATGGGCACGAAGCTTCAGACTGCAGGCCAACCGCGATGCACGGGTGGGGTCTGCCTGGGGCACCAGAGCACGTTAAACCAAACTGCGTAGTTGGCAGACGAGGGCCTCCTTAAGTCTAGTCATCAGCAAGGTTGAGGAGGATTCTGAGGGTCTGTGCTGGCAAAGAGGCCTGGGGCTGAGTGGATAACAGAGGGGTCCTAGCACAAACGCTAGCCACCCGGCAGCTCTGACCCTTCTGTGAGGTGATGCGGTCCCTCCCCATTCCCCGCACGGGCCCTGAGCCCCGTGTAAGTCCCCTACCTTCGTGGCCAGGAGACGTGTCAGATAGATCTCAGACACCATCTTGCTCCCCCGGTCACCCTCCTTCTGGTCCCCATGCTCGTGGTTCTTCACCAGGTGCCACATCTTCACTCCGCTCTCCAGGTCGGGGGTGATCATGGGTGTGCGCGAGCGGAGGCTGTCAGGGCTGCCCGTGTACCGGATCATGTTTTCTGCCAATGCAGTGACCCCGCGCGTGTGAGGCCGTCATGTCACCCACAGCACGTCCGCCCCTCCTGCCCCCCCCACTTGCAGCCATGGGCAGGGCTGTGTGATCCTTCCTGAAACGTGCCGGTGACTCACAAGCAACCATTCCCTGGAACTGGGATGCTTTCCTCACCACCGCCAGGAAGCTCTCCAGGGCTGCTTCACCCATGGGGATTCCTCACCCTCCTGTACTCGTACCTCTCCAGCCCTTAATGACTCGATTTTTAAGACTAAAAGCCTGTTCCTTGTTACACTGTTCCTTGTAAGAGCTCTGAGGTAACGTCTCCGGATGTGTTCTATGTGGCCAGTTAAGGAGGAACGTTAAGAGCAGGCAGCCTGTTCCCTCCCTGACTGTTGACCAGCTGAGTAATCGCCTGTCACCTGCTTTCCTGCACCCTCCATCTGCCCGGGGCCAGTCCCTCCCACGTGCTTGTGACACATGGGCTGTGGTGCGGTGGGGGTGGTGCAGGAAAGTTGAAGGTCCTACTGGGTTTTCTCCTACTTATTTTGCACCCTGATCCTGTGAAATCGGTAACTTTCCTTCCCTGCTTTGCTGGGAAGGCCAGGTCTTCAGCGGTCAGGCAGCCGGCCCCAGAGCACACAGCTGGAGGCAGAATGGGGGTGCACTGGGGGCTCCCCGCCCGCTTCCAGGACCCTCTCCCCCACCCGCGGCGGAGCCAGAGACCTGGGTTTGCACCTTCCCTTGGCTGCCTCCTAACAGTGTGACCTTTACACGTCGCTTAGCTTCTGTGCGTCTGAGTTATAATTCGCTGATCTGCATAATAGGGGGAAATAATAATTATTTAATTCACTGATTGTCATGAACGCGACGTGCAATGACGAATATCACAAGAGCGAAAGCACCGTGTAGGCTGTAAGGTGCTTGTGAAGGCTAGATTTTCTTCCTATTTTCAAGGATGAAGGTCCCGCTCCTGCCCCAGAGTTCCAGAATGGGGAGACTCCTCCCTGCTCAGGCTCCCCCACGCGGCGGTCAGCCTGCCCGTCTCCCGTTCGGGGCCCCGATGCCTTCAGCCGTGCTGCCGTGGGGACCATCAGCAGGACAAGCTCGGGCGTCCGCTCCGCCCCGGGAGGATTTGGAGAACTCACCGTATTTACTCGCCGAGGTCCTGGAGACAGTGGAGTTGTTCACTGCATTGTAGGCTGTCACCTGCTTGGACACTAAAGCCACCACCGAACCATCTGGCACCTGCAGGAGAAAGGCTTCTAAGAGCCTGGGCACAGAGACTCCGCCACCTCAGGAAATGAGGAAAATCAGAATTCACTTGGGGCTCAGGGGCAGTCAGTGCTCGCAGAGACCGGGGGACTTCGGAGGCTGTCGGCTTGGCTTCAATGAAAAAACATAGACCTGAACACTGAGGAGTGGCCTGTGCTGCGGTTCCCTCTTGGAGCAGCTCTGGCTAGAGCGTCTCACCAGCACCCTCCTTCCCGATGCTTCCCTGGCAGGGCACCCGGCCTCACGCCCCAGGGATCATCCCAGAAAGGGCCTTTTCTCGGGGACTTGCCCACACCCTGCCAGAAGCATGCATGTTGGGATCCTGTCGCCAAAGAGGTCAAGGTTCCCTGGCTGGAGGACATCAAGTTTGCCTGGGTCACTAAGGGATCAGAGGCGCTGGCCGAGAGGTGGACGGACAGCTGGGTGTCCGGCCTCTGGGGGAGCCTGTTCTTCCAGGCCCGAGACTTGGAGGGCACTGCGGGTTAGCGAGCCCCACCCCTCCTCCGCAGCCATCCCCACCTGGTAATGGGCCAGGGTGTTCAGTCTCTTCCAGTCATTCTCAATTTTGGTGGTGATGTCTTCATCCTGCAGGATCATTCGCGCCCCGCTTCCTTGTCGCCACTCTGTAGGGAGAGCAGCTGCATCTCAGGGAGGCCCTGGGGCCCCGCTTGCAGGGACCCCGAGGGCCCTGGTGTGGGCGGCTACGCTCTACCACCTGGAGCACGAATCCATGGACAGACAGGTGCTGGCAGACACTCCCTGAGGAGCAGGGACAGGCTCTCAGTGCAGAGGGGCCCTGAGTCCCAGCTCTGGTCCTCATCCCAGGGGACTATGGGACACAAGCGGGATAACATCACCTGTCCCTGTGAGTGGTTGCATCGGCGAATAGATGCTTAGTAAGTACCGGCTGAATGGATAGGACAGGCCAAAGCACTTAAGAAGGAGCTAAGCAAATGCAAGGCGGCATGATCAGCGCCACAGGCTCGTTGGCTTGATGACAAGACCTTGGAGTGAATGAGACCAAGCCGCAGGTTGAGTCCCTGTGCACCCTGTCCAGTTCCAGGGGCACGTCCTGCACCCAAAAGCCTGCAGGTTGGTCACCCTGGACAGGGAGGCTGGGCGAACGTGTGTGGAGAGGTCAGCGAAACCTGTTCTCATGCCCAGGATCGGCCCCAGCCCCACGGAGTGGAGGTGGGCGGCAGCATCTTGCTGATCCAGCCAATTATTTGATGCTATAGGTATACGGTTCCAGCCATATAGTCTCCTCAAGGGCCCAGATGCCCACAGCGCACAGGCTCTCTGCTGGATCCCACATGGGGGGGCAGGAGACTGTTTCTCATCAACCCCACTGTCGTCACCCCCCGTGGTACGAACCACATGGAGATGAAGACATGCACTCTCCAGTCTTCAGATGTGCGCACATGGGGCCCCAGCTGCATGCCAGGCACAGGCCAGCCCTCCGGTGCAGATGCACGTGCACACCCACACACGCACATATGCTCACATGCACACACCCTTAAAGAAAAACAGCCTTTTAAATTCAAATGTATTCACAGGCGTTGCAGCCAGGAAGCCCCGAATCTGGCTTCCAGGCAATCCGCGCAGACTCCGGTACTTCTGAACTGTGCAGGAGCCCTGGGACTCACAGAGCGCAGTGGGGTGCTGGCCCGAGTCCGCCCACATCCGTGCCTCCCCCCGCCGAGTCTGTGCCTGTGGCCACCGCCGACTCGCTTCCGAATCTGCCCCCACCCGTGCTGCTTCCTCTGGTAAGGCTGAGCTGTGGGCCTGCGACGGGCCACCTCGGCAGCATGGAGGGCCCCGATGCCTCCCTGCCTCGTGCCCTCGGCAGGGCCAGTGCTGCTGATGGGACCCGGGCCCAGGAAGGGAGCTGGCTGCCCTGAGGAGCCCCAGGGAGGGTCGCAGCACCCCAGTCCCTTCTCCGGGTCCCGGGCTTGCCTGCTGTCTGGTTTAAAGCTTCCTGCGGTGTCAGGCCGTCCCAGGAATGGTGACACGCAGATACTGTTCGTGTTCCCTGCAGCGAAGGGGCCTCACTCAGTCCATGGGGACTGCCAGTCATTCATCCCTGCTGCGGATGGCCGGCTGGAGTCGATCGCTCGGATTAGGGCCTTGGGGCGGGTCGGGTAGGACACTAAAGGCGCGATGCCTCACCGCGGCATGGAGGCGGCAGTGTTGGGTTTGTTGTGCTTTTTGCTTTTGTTTTTCATTTTCTGTAGGTATGTAGGGATGCGGGCGTTTGTGAGTGGTGGGGCAAAAGATGTGGCGTATCTGGCCGCGGGTCCGTCAGCTGATCCGTGGTATAAACCAGCCTGGGTGAAGGCCAGCCTGGGGCCAAGGAATATGGCAGTGGCACGCTGTAGCCCAGTCCCACAGCAGGCCCTAAAAGGCGAAGCCTCTTGTGTCTCCCCCGCTTGCTGGGTGAATAGCACCAGGGCCATTAAGTCAGAGGCTGCGTGGTGGGGGTAGTAGAGAGATAGTGTGGGGGCACCACTCCCCACCTGGGAGCTGGAGGAAAAGCAGGGCAAGAGCTCTGGATGTTACATCCACTGACTGGGCCCAAGGGAGAAGGAAGTCTCCACCACTGAAGTGACTGTGGGCTTTTTGCCAGGACTAGTGGGGACCAGTTTTCTGGTTTAGCAGCTGCACTGGCTCGGCTTGCTGTGGGAATTGTAGTGCCGCTCAGTGGGATCTGAGCAAGCCACACAGCCTGGTGGACTGAGCAGTGACAGCTGGTGACTGATTCTGGAGCCCGGTGTCAGGCTTCCCTGTTGCACGGCGCCCCCTGAAATTGTGCAGTGTACAGCCTGTGCGGCTGTACTTAGCAGCCTTGGTTTTGAGTCGTGTCCAATAATTATGTAAGCAAGTGAAAATCAGTCTGTTTCTCTGTCCCCAACTGAAAAAAGTAGGGCAGAGTATGGCCATGTTTCCCCCAGGGCAGTCAAGGAATGATGGCTTATCCTTGGGAGTACAAAAATTTGATGCTGCTAGATGCCTACTGCAGTGCTGGTCCAGCACCAGGAACACAGCAAGTACTTGATGAGTATTTATTAAAGGAATAATGAATAAGTGAAGGAAGGAAGGAGAAGAGTGAATGAGTGAGTGATGGTGGCCTACTTTCCAGGCAGTATAAGAGAATTTTCTGCCTGTATGTTAGTGCTCACAGTGGGCAGACAGAGAGTAGCAGGTAGAGGGGAACGGTGAACTACTCTGTTTGCAGCCTGGGTCAAAGGTTGATCTGAACTCAGACACACAACCAGGCACAGCCAGTGCCAGAAGGAAAGCTGTCTTAAATTATCATCACTCATCCTTCCAATTTCATGACCAGGAAATGAAAGGAACAGGTTGGGAAGATAGATGCAGAGGTCCCCACCCCCAGGCCACTGCTCCTTCTGATAACCAGCTGAGTTCTCTTCCCCAGGGCACTTACTGGGCTCCTTCTCTGGGCAGGACACTGGACGAGGTCACCTGGAGACAGTGACATAGAGGAATCCCCACGCTCTAGGTGTTCCCTGAACGTGGACACGGCTTGGGGCCCGGCAGCGTGGCACACACCACATCTGTGTGTCAGCCAAGGGTCAGGATGTGGGGGAGGGTGTGAGATGGCAGGCTTGGAGCCCCGAGCTGTAATCCCCACAAGTCAGGAATATTCCCCCAAGGACCAAGATGAAGATAGCGAGCTGGAGTGAAGGAGGAGAACTCTTAGCCCTGCTTTTAGATCTCTGGAGCCTGTTTCTCTCATTGCCTCTTATACAGAAACACTGGGTTTGCTCTTTTTCCTGAAATATGAGAAGGGTCAACAAGTGACATTCTCAGTCCTGATGGATGGAAACCCAGGGAGGTGGGAGCCAGCTGTTGGCAGCCCCATCCCTGGGGGCTGCAGGGAGGAACCAAGGCTGTGGGGTGCTTGCTGAGCTGACCCAGCGTGGAGGGGGCATGCGGAGTGCCGCAGGAAGGCACGAGGTTCCTGGCACCGGATAATTGGAGTGGGCTAACCTGGAGACTCACCCCCGAAACTCACTCTTCTCTGCCAGGGTCCTCAGTTTGACCTGTTGGCTGCACACACTTCTGCTTCCAAGTTACACCTTCCTTCCTTTCCTGAAACCCCTCATCCAGACCAGCCATGGGCTCTGCTCTCCCCAGACTCATCGTGGCATGTCTCAAGAAAATCAAAGTTATGGACATGGGCTCGGCTTTCTGGAGTGCTCTGGCTCTGCTTCGTGACCTTGACTCGCTACAGGCATGAGCCCGGGAGCTCTGCTGAGTCATGCCAGGACCAGGAAGGGACAAGGTCACGGGCCAAAGCGTCTGGCTTCTCCCTGTCTCAGGAGCCGTCCACCCTTCACACGGCATTGCTGGCTCCTGGAAATCTCATCCCTGCCAGGCAGGAGGAACCCGAGAGCAGGTTGGACTCGTTCAAGGTCAGGCAGGCCTGCCACCTTCAGATATGAAGGACAGCGGCCTGGCGCCCTTGATGGCACGTGCGGCTGTTCGGTCAGCCCGGGAGGCCCCGGAGCAAGGGCGTATCGTTTTGTGCTCCATGTGCTGTTGCATATTCAACATACGCTTAGTTTTAGTGACAGTAACGAAAATCAATAGAACCCAGCCTCCCAATCCCAAGTTCAGCACCCCCTTCACCAGACAGGCTCCTTCTGTCTTGCCTATACAAACAGTACTAAAAATATCTCTCTTTTGTGTCCACACCTTGCTGTGTATGTATGAGGTGACCCCACTAGAACAGCTGAGAGGTGATGTGACAGCCAGGCCAATGGCCAGTGTCCTCTACGTGAAAGCCCAGCCTCCAGACAGCTTCACCTACCCTTGGGGCACAGAGAGAGATTAGAAACTACCCCCAGGCACCAAATGACGGGGGGCGCTGAGCTCGGGGTCAGTCCCAGAGAATCCTGAGACCAGGGGCACTCTGGACCAGGACATCTGGGAAGAGGCATCTCCTGTGACCACCCTGCGGAAAATCCAGATCCAGAACATCTCAGAGCCCCATGACACACTCACTCATTCCAGCACCGTCTGCCCAGTGCCCACGGTGCGCCAGGCCCTGTGCCGGCATGCATGGTACCTAAGAAAACCAGCACCCTGGCTCCTGAAGGGCTCCCTGGCGGAGGGCTGGGAGGGAGCACGCAGCACCTCAGGCCCAGGATCGGGGCTGGCTGGACGGCAGCACGAGCGGTGTCTGTGAGGCGTGGTGCAGGGATGGCCGTGGGGCTGAGGGCCGTGGGGCTGAGGGCCGAGGGGCAAGGGGGGCGGGCGTGATGCTTCGGGGGTCCAAAGGCGCCACGTGCGTGATGCTTCAGGGGGATCCGTGAGTGGGCGTCAGAGTGGAAGGCAGCAGAAAGGAGAGGCCGGGGAGGCATGTGCAAGTCAGAAGTGGCTTAAGAAAGATCTGGCAAGCCAGGCTAAGGCATCTGGCAGTGAGCTGCAGGCCAGGGAGACGGGGTGATTGAGGAGGGGGGAGCTCTTGAGGGACATGGAGGTAGGGATGGCTGCCCTTGGCCAAGGCAGTGGGGGCTGGGGTGTAGAGGTAGGGGTGTTCAGGAGGTACACCACACAGTGCTTGGAAACTCTCTGGGAACACCGTAGCATGTCCCCCGAGTTTCGAGGACTCCTCAGCCCGTGGCTGAGGGCTTAGCTAGAAGCTGCATAGAGGAGGGGGTTCTACAGGACAGCCCTGAAGGGAGGCCCGGGCCCCAAGCCCATCCCTGTCCTGGCTCCTGGAGGGTCCCCTACCTCCCAACAGGCGCTATGCTGAGAGGCAGCCCCTCCCTGGAGCGCAAACCTACACGAGCTCTGGCCCTTACGGTGCGGGCTGCAGGCGAGGGCGTGGGCACACGTACGCACCCATGCACACGCACACCCGCGCGCTCACAGATGTGTGCGAACACATATTCACGCGTGCCCTTCATTTTACCTTAGGTGGGGACTCAAGATTTGCAACCACCCTCCCACCCCCACCCCTGCTTTCCATTCTTTCTATCAGTGCTTCTCCTCAGACCTCTGCCAGACGCTTTGGGAAGGGCTGACCTGGAGGAGGAGGGATAGGGAGGAGGGATACGCTCACAGGCTGAGCGGTCCTGGCTGAGCCAGCCCTCCTGATCCACGAGGGACCTTCCCATGGGAGGCTGTACTTCCACCCCAGGCCGCCTTGCTGCATCCGGGGCCCTGGCCAACCCCGCCCAGCACCTGCTCCACCCCCCAAAGACAGGATCCTGAGCAGAGGGCTGGAGGAGGAGACTGAGGACTGTTGGACACCTGGCGACAGGTGAGCCTCAAGGAGACCTCTGCAGGGAGCCCGGGGACCCTCAACAGCCAGCTACTCGGCAACGTGGGGAACGTGCGTCGGAGCAACGGGGAGGGGCCGTGACGGATCAGAGCGTCCCTGCCAACAAGGTTGGAAGATTGACCTGGGGGCGGAAGGGGGTACCGCCTAAATATGTTTTGTTACAGGAAAAAAAAAGGTATTTTAGTTATTGTGAGAGCAAGTTCTAAAATAGAAAATAACTGCACTATGGAATGTGGTGCCCCAGAGAAGAAATTCTCAGGTGGGGCTGTGCCGTCTGCGCACGAGGGGCGAGGTCTCCGGAAACCAGCGAAGTCCCGGGAAGCCAGAAAGCACGCGGTTCTGGCTAGTGGTTGCTTTTTGGGGAAGGTCTGTGGGTGCAGCAGGCAAAAGAAGGCTGGGCTCTGCTCCTTGATTACGGAGAGATGAGCTGAAGCCTGACGGAGATCCTTGGCTCTGGGACACAGAGGCTCTGGGGTCCCTCCGCTGGGCTGTGCTGTGCAGCGTCAAAGCGTCGAAGAGAGGGCAGAAGGCAGGTGGTGGGCCCCAGGGAGGAGAAACCCTGGGCTTCCGAGGCACGGCACCGAGGGGGACGTGCTAGCTCTGACCTCTCTCTCCCAGCGCCTGCCTGGCAGCCCTGTGCCCGGCTCCAGGCTCCAAGCACAAAGGACAGATACACTCACAGTCCAATTTGTTACACTTCCACCTTCCGGGGAGAGAGGGAGGTGAAAGAAGAAAGAAAAAAAAAATCCCATTATCTTTATCTGTCCTTCCCATCAGGTGCGGCGGAAAATGCAAACTGGGGAGACAGCTGCTGTGAACTCTTTATGTTTCCCTTGGAGGATAGTCTGTCTTTTTAGTGCATGCAGGAATCACTCATTCGAAAAAAAACTATATATATATATATATATATATATCCATGCAGCATGACTTGAACCCTGAACGGCGACAGGGGCTATCAAGAGAGCATTTGCCCCAAACCAGAGGAATCTCGGGAGGTCAAGGCCCAAGGGGAGACTGTACAGGGAGGACACGGGTGTTCTCTCCACCTTCTTGCTGTGTGACCAGGGCCAGGCACTGTGCCTCTCTGAGCGGCAGATTCTCCTGTACGGTGGAACAGACCGCATCAGTGATGCCCTCTTTGCTGAGACAGAGTCCCCGGGCTCAGAGGGAGGGGTGTCCTGTCTTCTGCTGCTGTGCAAAGAAATGAGGAACTCGTCGTGCTCACACCGCTACCCCTGTGCCTGGCACAGAGCTTGCCTCGAGGTAGGCTCTTAAGAGACATCAGTTGAAGAGTTTAGTGCTGCAGGGGGTACTTAGACCCAATACCTGCAGGTGGAAAGGGACATAAAAGGGGTGAGGACAGCCTCGTGTATTAAAGAGTGGTACCGTGGCCACTGTGCTTTGAGAGGTTCTCTGGACCCAGCACGGCCCGCAGTGGCTGCCCTGTGGTATCTTTCCTTCCCTGGATTCCAACAGACCGAAATGAAAGCAGGCCTTGTGTCCTTCACTTCGGCTCCTGTGCTGGTTAATTTGATGTGTCAACTTGGCTGGGCCTAGGCATCCAGTTCCGTGCTCAGACATTATTCCGGATGTTTCTGTGAGGTTGTTTTTAGATGAGATTAACACTTCAATTGGTGGACTTTGAGTAAAGTAAATTGCCCTCCGTGATGTAGGTAGACCTCATCCAGGGAGCTGAAGGCCTGAAGAGGAGAAAAGACTGACCTCCCCTGAGCAAGATGGAATTCTGCCTGCACAAAGCCTTCGGATTTGACCTGCAACACGGGCTCCTCCCTGGGTCTCCAGCCTGCCAGCCTACCTTGCAGGTTTTGAACTTGGCCGTCCCCCTTGCCAGAGACCAATTCTTATGTTGAAATCCTCATCCCCAGCTTGATGGGATTTGGAGGTGGGGTCTCTGAGAGATCAAAGAACGTGAGCTGGAGCCCTCCTGAATGAAATTAGTGCCTACAGGAGGGATCCCAGAAAGCTCCCTTGTTCCTTCTGCCAGGAGAGGATCCAGGAAGAAATCACCACCTGTGAACCAGGAAGCAGTCTTCACCAGACACCAGACCTGCCGGCACCTTGATCTTGGACTTCCCAGACTCCAGAACTGTGAGAAAAATTTCCGTGCAGTCTATGGTATCACACTACAGCAGCCCAAATGGACTACGACTCCAGAATCACGTGAGCAATTCCTTAAATCTTTCTCTATGCACAATCTATTGGTTCTGTTTCTTTAGAGAACCCTGACTAATACATTCCCCAGCGTGGTTGCTTAACGCCTGGAAAAGTCCGGTGAAAGGGTGGACGGAGGTGAGATAGGGAGGGGAGAGGACTGCAGTCTGAGGAGCAATGAGTAGAAGTGTCTGGAATGAGGGGCCAAGCCGGGCCAGGGGCCACGGTGATGATGAAAGGCAGGAGAGGAGTTTGGGGCTGGATTTGCTTAGGACAGTTACTAGGGTGGCTTAAAATATCTTTGCTCCCTCTGAGCTGTTCTGGGCCAAGTGTCCTTGCCTTGCCAGGGGCCAGCATCAGAAGGGGGAGGCGCTTGCCCAGTGCCCCCAGCTGGGGGGTGGGGGGAACGAAAAGAGGACGCCTGGCTATCTTGCCTCTCTGTCCGAGGCATGTGGCCGAGTCCTTTCTGGGCCCGTGGGCTTCGTGTTCTGTCCATTCGGCCTGGATTAATTTTTGATAATAATCACGCCTTACGTTTGTAAATTGCTTTTAGGCTTTTAAAGCACTATCACCTACATGATGGGAAAAACGTGCCTTGCCTCTTTCTCCCCTTGGGGGCCATGAGGCTGAGTTGAATCATGTGGAAAAAGCATTTGGGTCTCAGAGGAGGCCCCATTTCCTTGTTATGCAATCTGGCTTTGGTACAAAGAGGGCCGGAGCTTTCGGGGCAGCTCTAAGACCTGGATCTAATAGAACAAAGAACATTCCTCAGAAGAGCACCGGCCACGGGAGGCCTTTAGGAGGAGTTCCGCATAGCACTCCTTCCCCAGGAGGCTCCCCTTATCTGCCCCTGCTGTCCGAGGCCCTGGGTCCTCCCCAGCAGCACCTCTGTTGGGACAGGTGCCCCTGGGCTCTCTTGGGACCTGAGATGTGGGCAGCTGTGGTGGCCAGTGTGTCACAGGGCACACAGCCCCCGCTGGGAGGCAGGCGGCCTCTCTGGGGCTGGAGCAGCTGGAGCTCGAGAGCTCCGAGCTCAGAGCAGCCCCACTCGGGCCCCTTCTCTCGGGGGGAAGGCAGGGAGTAGCCGAGGCTCCGAGGCTGCCCCTTCCACTGCGGATGGTTCACCACTGTGGCCGTGGGTGCTTTCCGTCTTTTCATTCACCATCTGCCGGGCTGGGCTTGCACCCCTAGACCTTTTAAGGGAGCAGTTTTCTAAAGCTCGGAAGCAGCCCCTTCCCATCCCAAGCTCAGGGTGTGCAGATCCCAGGCGGGGAGGGCGATCCTGAGCAGCAGGTACCGGCCACGAAGTGTCGCTCCAGGAAATCCAGCAGGTGCGGACGGTGTGGTCCCTGGATCTGCTTCCAGAGGGCGCCCCCTTAGCTTGGGGTGGAGAGGACATGGGAGAACGGTGGCTCCCGCCCTTCCTCAGATCCGGAAAGTGTTGGCGCCACCTCAGGCTGGAGTGTTCTTCACACCCATCTGGCCTTTTCGGGTCAGGAAGAGAAGGCATTCCGGTGCAAAAACTCCACCTGGGTGCTTCAGGTGGAGGCTTACCAGGCACCCTGCCGCTCCCCTTCCTGGCCACTCACCCCATTCCCGGGCAGGAGAAGCAGTGATCCGATATGCACCTGCACACAGGGGCTCTTCCTGTGTTCTAGCACCTTCTTTCCAAACCCACCTTCAGGCATGAAGGTGTTTATAACGGCTCCTCCTCTTGGCCCCACTGTGGTGGCTTGTCCCCCCGCCCCCCCCAAGCAGATAAGGACCCCGGGAAGCCGAGTGTGCACGAGTGTGCAGCTGACGGGGCTCCCCCGCGGAGACAGAGGGACTGGTGGGAGCTACCTGGCCACCGCCGGGACCTCAGCTCTTGCCGGGACACCTGCTACGGAACAAGCCCCTTCACTGTTTGCGGGTGGGGAACGCGGGAGCCTTCCTTCCCGGTAGCCGTGTCCCCTCCCACTGGCTCCGTAACGGGGGGCTTCCCCGCGTTCGTCTGCGGGATCTCCCTGGCTCAGAGTCACCCGCGCGGACACGAGCGTTCACTCCGACCGGAGGGCCCGAGCTCTGGGTGGCGCAGGGGGTCCCGCGCGCCTGCACGCCACCACCGCCGGGCCACCGTCCCGCACAGGCCTCCTCCTCGTCCCAGAAGCCGCAGGCACAGGGCCGCCTCCCAGGGCAGGGGGAGCACGCGCTCGCCCAGTCTCTCTCCCTGGGCCTCGGAGCCCCAGGCCTGGCGCCGAACACAGCCCGCCCGGGGCCGAGCGAGAGGAGGGGGGTGAAAGGAAGTAGAAAGAGCTGAGGTGCGTTAGCAGAACTTCCCAATCCTGAGTCTTCGGGCATCAGAATTTGGGGGGAAGTGGGCGGCGCGAGAGGGGCTGAAGATTCCCTCCGGATGTTAGAAAATAGGGTGGACACCATCTGTCTTGTGCAGCTTAGCCAAAGGCAGCTTAGAGGCCAGACGGATGGATCTGGGGCCCCGGGAGGTCCTCGAGTTGCCACCAATCTCCAGACACAACACACACACGTCAATGCCTTTCGCTCCATGCCCGGGATCAACAAATGGACACACGCCATCTCCTTACCGGCGTTCTTCTCCTGAGCGGTCATGACAGCGGCCAGGGCTGACTGAGTGTGCGCTACGGACCAGGCACGGCATTGAGAGGTGTGTACACGCCTCTTCTCATTTCTTTCTTACAATGAGTGCACACTATGGTTATCTCTGTCGTGGTGGTAAAGAAACTAAGGCACAGAAAGGGTAAGTAACTGGACCAAAGTCGCACAGCTGGGAGTTGACTGTGTCAGGACTCAAATCCAGGTGTCACGGCAAGCCGCAATGCCACACTGCCTCTCTTCAGCCCCGGCCCCTTTGGAGCTCGGAGCTCCCCACTAGGATTTCCCCGGGACAGTGTCTCATCAAACACTGAGGCCAAACTTCACCAGATCCAAGTGCAGCTGGCCCGAAGTGGCGTGCCCTTGTTTATATGGGCTACGCGATCTATTCACGGAACATTCAGATAAGATGTCATCCTGCTCCCCACCAGGCTGTCATCTCTCATTTTTCCCTCTTCTTTCTCTTTATCCTCCATCACTGACCCAGATCCCTCCTGCCTTAGGTAGTCAGCAGAAATGACACGCGTAGAGCAGAGGAGAAGGGAAGAGCCCGGGCGCTCACAATGGTGGTGGTGGGACCTCGAACCACACAGACTCAGCCTGAATCCCCTTCACGACAGATAGGACACCCCTTGGCTACTCCAAGGGCCCCCGGGGCAGTTGTGCTGCCGGCAGACACAGTCCCTTCTCCTCCCAGTGCTCGGTCCCGGGACAGCCCTTGGCTGGGCAGCCTACTCACCCAGGTCCATATCTGCAGCCTTGGGCCGGTGCGAGCAGGGCACATTCTTAAAGATGGCGTCCAGAATCTTCTCCTTGACCTGAGTAATGGTGTCGCAGTTGAGGATCTTCACTGGGACCTCGGGGCTGTTGGCATTGTCTGGGTTGACACAGCTCAGGACCTGGAGGAAGGGGGGGCGGAGGCGTGTGGGGGAGGGCAGCAGGAAGAGCTGAGTCCCAGGAGCCTTCCGGACACCACTGCGTGCACGCACACTCTCGCACGCATACCACATGCACGCCACGCACACGTGGCACCTTCTCAGCAGCACACCCAGACCTGTGCCCACCTCTGGACCCTCCCCTTCCATGTGTGTCAGTCCCTCCTCCCTGTCACTCCCTCTCTCTGCCTCTCTCTCTTACATACGCACATGCACATGCACACGAATGCGAATCTGGCCCCTTGCTCAAGAGATTTCATAAGCTTCGATTTTTGTGAGGGTTTTGAGCCGTTGGGAGGTTGGAGAATCTATATGAAGCTTAATGTGTTCTTTAAAAATAAAAAGGTTCTGGTTCAGGCCACTGGAGGTGCCTTCCTGACTGTGAGCCTGGAACCTCGTGTTCGGAGAAGAGGCCACCCTGGCTCAGGGCCTCTGTGTCTCTTTTTGGAACTAGTCAGAAAAACGAAGGCTCTGCTTAAAGCACCAAGTGATATTTTTTTCCTTGAAAGAGTTCTGGGCTGTTTCCCAAGGCTTCTCTTCCCTGGGAGGGCTTGCTCTCAGAGAGGGCTCTGTCTACGTGGATGGGGCAGTGTGGGGTGCTGGGGGTACCAGAGTGGGACATGCCCCTCCCACAGTCTCCCTCTGCTCCTACCTGAGCCATCCTCTCATTCCTCCCTGATCTCTCCCTGCACCCCCAACTCCCTCCCTGATCTCTCCCTGCACCCCCACCACC
>LNAC01000049.1:483228-553588 GCA_002007465.1 Ailurus styani | reverse complement strand
TCTCTCCCTGCACCCCCACCACCTCCCTCCCTTGATCTCTCCCTGCACCCCCACCACCTCCCTCCTTGATGTCTCACTGCACCCTCCCCTCCCATTGCAGGTCTGCAGACACAGACGACAGCTTCCTCCCCCCACCCCCCTCTAGGTGGTGGCAATCAGAACCCTGGCCCCTGGACGCCTGCCTTTCATTAGCAGCTAGACTGCTGCGAGCTCACACGGGAACATGCTTCTTCCATTAAGCAGGAAAAAACCTCCTAAATCTGTAAAACCAAACTCTCACCCTCAGAATGTCCTAAACTGAAAACAATGGTGGAAGGAACTCTGGACTGGGAGTCCCTTCTGAGTGCTCTCTCCAGCCGGTCCTTCTAAGGCTTTCCTGGCCCCTCGCTGCCCCCTCCGTGGCCAAGCACAGCCTGCACTTCCTGCCGCCCTGGGCTCGGCCTCCTCCAAGCAGCAGGGCAGCCTTTTCTGGGCATCCTCCCTGGAGGGGCCCTGAGGCAGAGGCTGCCCCCTGCGTGAGCCCTTCCTACATTTCTACTTGCCTCAGGGGTCCCTGGTGGCCTAGGAGAACCCCATGGGATGTTTTGGGGCATCCAGAGAAGCAGCCTAGCCTACAGAGGGACAGGGTTTCCTGGCCACTGGCCAAACCACAGCTCCACCCAGAACGTCCCTTCCCTGCTCCCATTCTTATGCTCCTTGGTTCGTTTCTGAGCAAACTGGTGGGGTTTTTTGTTTTGTTTTCTGCTAGCTCAGTGCTTCTCAAGTTTAATGTGAATAGAATCACTCAGGGGTTTTGTTAGAATGCAGATTCTGACTCAGGAGGTCTGGGGTGGGGCCTGAGATCCTGCATTATGGTAGGTAAGCGTCCAGCCTGGAGCGCCCAGCAGGCTCGCGGGTGATGCCAGTAGGCACTCCCAGCGGCAGGGCCCGAGAATGGGCCAGCTCAAGTTCTAGTGTTAAGACAATTAATGACGCAACAGCGCGGTGGGGCACCTGGCTGTCGAGGGGGGCGGCCCTGAGCCTCTCAGCACCTGTCTCCTTTGGGGTAACCCTCCGGGCCCGGGACAACGATAGCATCAGTCGGCCCAAATTGCTCAGAGCCCCTCTAGCTTTCCCTCTCTTTCTTTCCCTCCTCTTCCTTTCCTGCTCACCAGCCAGGGGCTGCTCCCCTTTGGCCTGCTGGGCTTCCCTTTCTCAGGCGGCCCTACACCTCCCTGCAGCCCTTTCTTCCCTGGGCAGAACAATCGCTATCTCCCTATCTCCTCCTCCTCTCCTCAGGATGTCTCTTTCCCCGGGCTGTCCGCCCGAAGGCCGGGCTCCCTGGACCCGCTCCGGGTTCCTCACACGGGCGGAAAGTCCCGTCCCTGCAAGCAGCCTGGCCTCTGCCGTCAGGGGACAGGGCACTACCGCAGCTCACGGCGCTGGAGTCCGGACTGAACCGCGGATGGGATGGGAGAGGAAGGGGGAGGGGAGATCAGGCAGGAGCTGTTTCAGTGCTACTTCTAGATCATTAAAAATCTATTCCGGTCTCTATTTTGGGAAAATTCTTTCTGCCCACTCCCCACCCTTTTTCATTTTAATCAGAGCCTCTAACTCTCTCCTCTGGAGCAGAATGTGACTGCAAGGAAGCAAGGTCCCCAGTCACAGCTGCTCCTCTGAAGTCTCCTCAGGAGAGCCCACTGGGACCCCCCAGCCCACTGAGAATGGGGGGAGAGGCGCATCATAGCCACATCACTCCCCGCCAGGACGGACCATCTCCCTGCTCTCCATGGCGTCTGGGATTCACCCCGGGCTCACACTCCTGCCCGGCTCAGCCCAGCTCAGCCCTGTCCTGTCTTGGCCTCCCTGGGTCTCATCTCCCCATAAGCACCTTTATTTTATTTTTTGAGAGAGGGATGGGGGAGGGGCAGAGGGGGAGAGAGAATCTTAAGCAGGCTCCACGCTCACTGCCCAGCCCAACGTGGGGCTCCACCTCATGACCTTGAGATCCTGACCTGAGCCGAAATCGAGAGTTGGATGCTTAACCAATTGGGCCAACCAGGCGCCCCTTCCCATCTGTCTGCAACGCCCCCTCCCATCTTTCCTAGTGGAGGCCTGGTGGGAAATCACACCTCTGTCCAAAAGAGTCAAGGGGGAGGGGGAGCGCCAGGCCCGTAGGGACAGTGGCAGCTGGCAGACAGGCACAGCGGTGGCGGGAAAGCAGTGACAGGGCCTCCGTGGGCAGTAGTGAGCACTTACTCTGTGCTCCCCACCTCGCACCCCTTGCTCATTCCATCCGCGGACAACTTTGGGGGGTATGCAATATTACTATCCCTGTGTAAATAAGTTCTAGTGTTACCCTCCAGTTTTTCAGATAAGGACACCCCAACTCAGAGACATTGAGGGACCTGCCCCAAATCACCCAGCTGCTCAGAAGCTCTGTCAGGGCTCCAATCCAGACCTCATGCTCCTCCATGCTGAGCCTGGCTGCCTCCTAGAGCGACAGCTACTATCAGAAAAGGGGTTTAACCTTGACAGAGGGAAGTCCCACGTTCCCTCGACAAAGGCTGCTCACCACTAGGCCAATCCAGCCTCCCATTCTTGGGGCGTGGGTGTATTTGAACTTAAACCAGTGGGCGGAGGTGGGCTTCCGAAACGCGAGGAACTCTTTCCAGTTTCCTCTCCTTCGGGCCCCCACCTGCTCTGCATGGAAGTGCCCCACCCCACCCCAGGGGAGCCGATGAGGGGTTTCACTCGGTGCAGTCAGCCAGCCAGCTGCCGGCGAGGGCTTATGACCCCACGTTCCGCACACTGGCCTGGAACCACACTGGTCTCTGGAGTGTCGCTCAGATGTGCCTGAGCTACTGGTCCCCCAATCCAGGTGCCCTGGTGTGGGGGTCCTGGGGGGGTCTGGGGTGACAGGCCTAGCTGGGACACCCGGCTGGCCCTGTGCAGCGGGCCAACCAGGCCAGGTGGCTTTTCAGCATCTTCACTATCCCCTCTGCCGGGTGGGGGCTGCACGGGACAGCAGCCCCGTTACCAGGGGCCCAGGGCAAACCCGTGAGGCTGCTTTACCAGGGTTTTGTAGTCGATCTGCTGGCGGATGAGCTTGTCCTCACTCAGCGAGTAGCGGGCCTCGCCCGTGATGGCGTCGATGGGCCCCTTCTCCATCTGCTGCTTGATGGCGCAGAAGAGCGAGAACAGGGGCTCCCCGGCACACTCCTGGGCGCAGAGAGGAACCGTGCTGGGTGGGTCTGGGCCACAGGAGCCCGTTTCTGGAAGGGCTGCTTTCCACTCCTCTGCTCCAGTTCTCTCCTGCTCCCCGTGCTGTCGTCAACTCCTGGCCCTCTGGACTACCTGTCTTCTCCCGTCCGCCCCCTCCTCTTCCCCTCCCTGCCTCCTGCCCCCTCTCTGTTCCTCTTCTCCACCCCGCTCCACCCACTCCCCCTGTGGCCCGCCAGGAGACAGAGGTCAGGCCCCAGGGGTGCGAAGTCCTCAGGAAGCATGGTCATAATTGGAAGTCGTGGAACTCTTCCACCTCCCAGGCATGTGGGCGGCTTAGCTGCTGCCACACGGAGTTGTGGTCCCTGCCCGGGGACCCTTAGCAGCCTCGGGGAGTCTGGGGCTGGGGGAGGCAGGAGGGGAGGAAGACGGAAAGCGGGGAACTAAGGGGCGAACTGTTTTGAGCCAACAAGGGCACTTTGGCTTCGGGGCTCACACGGGGTCCTCTCATGGGCTCATCTCCCCCTGGCCTGGGGACAGGGGACTGTCTTTCGCTCCAGGACTGATGGGGCGGGGGTGGGGGTGGGCTCTCTCCTGAGACGGTTGGGAGTCTGTCCCCTTGGGGACAGTGACAGTGATGTGGGAGACTGCATTTCCTGGTGGGGTTCTAAGAGTCAGGCCTGGGGAACGTGGGCTTCAGGATGTGGAGGGAAGCTGGGGGGGGTGTAACAGGCAGGGCCAGTGATGCCCCAAATCCAGTCGTACCTTGAGGAACTTGTAGAGCAGGAAAGTGAACCAGTTGGTCAACATCTTCTCAGCCACTGACTCAGTCCTGTCACAGCAAGACAAAGACAGAAGGAGCTGGTCAGAGGCCTCGGACTGGAAGGCAGGGGACCGACTCTGCATTGATCTTGCTGCTTATGGCTTTCGGGCCGAATCCCAAAGAATACTGGAATTCCATGGACTCCTAGACACCCCAGGGTGATGGGACAAGCTTTGCCTATGAAGCAGGGAGACAACATTCTGGTGTCAGGCTCCCGGGTGGGTGCTGGTGGGAGAGTGTGGGAGCAGCTCTGTCCGTCAGCACTCTCTGCCGTGATGATGAAGACTCTCAAGCCGTCCAGTGGGGTGGCCACCAGCCACGGTGCCCACCAGCCACGGTACCCACGGAGCACTCGAAATGTGGCTAGTGTGCCTGAGGAGCTGAATGTCACATTTTCTTCACCTTTCATTATTCGCATTTGAACATTTGAATGCGCATGTGTAGCTCACAGTTACCACACTGGATAGGACAGCTTTAGAGAACTTTCTAGTTTCTGGGGGGGCAGGGGTGAAAAAAGAAAGCTGAAAAACCTGGGGAGTTTGGCAGGGGATAGAAAGGAAGGTGGCTGGAGAAATGGGTCAGGAGACAAACGCCAGAAAGATTGGACTGACCCCATCACCTACAGTGAAAGACTCCCAGTGCCGACGTGGACTAAACCTGCGTGTCTAGCTCATCCTAAGCGATGCCCAAAGTATCCTACTTCAGAGTCCTTTGGGACTCCTCCTGGAGCCCTGCTTGTATGTCACTTGCAATGATGACAGGAAGTGCCTTCTTGAGTTTAAGTTGTATCCTTTGTGCTGCTACCCAAGCCCACTTACCCTTTTACCTTGGAGGGGAAGCTGCTAATGCAGCAGGGGTAGGGCCAAAAGACTCTGGGTTGCATCCATGTAGAGAAAACAAAAGGGACTCAAACTCGTTTTAAGTGTGGGGCAGAGAGCAACCGGCCCACCCGGGTACGTTTGGCTAGACTCAGAAGTTGCAGTTGGCGGGAGCCACGGAGGGCCACAGGCCCGCGGCAGCCGGGCAGCCGTCAGCTCCAAAGCAAAGTAGGAGGAGATGAGAAGAAGACTGTCGGAGTGAGGGGGCCAGCCAGGGGCAAGAGGAAGAGAGGGCGATGGAGGCGGGCAGAAGGAGAGAGAGCATCTGGGAGCAAGGGGGTGGAAAACAAGAGGCGGAGACGCACGGATCCAGAGCGAGGCCACGCCGGGAAATTGTCGGTGGGAGCTGTGGCAGGCAGTGGCAACCCTAGCATTATGCCGGTGGGTGGTTGCGTGGTGGAAGTAAAACAAAAATCAAAATGATCTACCTTGCTGTTTCCAAAGCTGGATGATTGCTCCGATACGTAGTAACCTTCCGCAGCTGTGCGGGCGAATGCCCACGGCACCAGGGAAAAGCCTGAGGTAAATACTTCTGAAGGCCAAATCTAGCCACTTGGCCCAAGCAGGAGGCCCCACCTCGGACCCAGACACCGAGGACGGAAGGCAGAGGACAGGCAGAGGTGGATGGTACCCGGGCGTGATGGCTGGACGTGGGAGCTTTCCAGCTTTGTCCGAGTGAAGGCTAAAGACCTTGCGCTAACAGCCTAGATGAGAAATGGCCTTCCAGGAGCAGGCGGATGTGAGTGGCAGCCTGGATGGAGTCGGGGAGTCTCTGTGTCCTATAAAGCCAAAGCCACGGGATATGGCTCGGTGGCCACATGTGGCTATTGGGTCTCCACCGTGAGGTATCCTACTGGGTGTGGCGGAGCACCCTGGACCCGCGCGGGGCCTCCAGCAGGTGCATCAGGCGAGGATACACGGGCTGGCCCAGGGCTCCTCACACTTGAGCGCACCTTCGGATCACCGAGGTTCCTCAGGAGCCTGCAGATTTCACCCCAGGGGGTGTGGGCTGGGACCAGAGATTCTGCATTACCTACAGGCTCCGGGGTGAGGCTTCGCTGCTGGTCCCCGACACAGACAGAGCTGCCAGGGGCTGAGGTGTCCCATCTAGAGATGCCGTGGCAGGTCCTCCAGACAGGAGGCCCTGGGGTAGCTCTCCTAATTCATGGTCTGGTTTAGGTAAGGGCAGGGGATGGAAAAATGGCCTCTGAAGAGTCCACAGGAGAAGAATTCCAGCAGGAAGGTCATAATCGGGGGAGCGTAAGGACAGAGAGAAAGAAGGCAGAGCGGATGTAGGGGGCAAAAGAGAAACAGCAGGGTGAGCAGATGGGCCGTGGGGGACAGCTTCTTCCCAGAGGGCATGGGGGGCCTTGGCTGCTCCTTCTGGGAGCCCTGCCCCCGTCTCTCCAGGAGGCGCAAGACCCAGGCCGAGTGGGCTCTCTGACCTGCGCCCCCCGCCCCCCGGGCCCGGCCCTCACCTGCGGAGAAGCAGCTTGGGGTGGTTCTTGCTCTCCAGGTTCTTGTCGATGAGGTCGGCCAGCAGCTGCTTCAGCACGTCGGTGGCGTACTCCAGCTTGCTCTGCAGCACCGTCATGATGAGCGAGGCCACGTTGCCGCGGTCGCGCATGGAGAAGCTGCGCTGAGACTCCAGGGTGCGGATGAAGGACAGCAGGAACACCTTGTTGTTGATGAGCTGGGCGAAGAGCTTCAGGCCCTTCTCCACGCGCTCCTGCCGGTAGCCTGGAACCTGCGGACGAGCCCCCGCGGGGAGTCCTGACTGCCCGCCGGGCCGTGCGCCCCGCAGACCCCGCTGCCCCAGCCCCCGCCGCCGCTCAGGCCGCAGCCCACCCGGCCCACGGCACCAAAGCCTCGTTGGGTGACGGGCACCGTGCTGTTTGCTTAACCCGCGGTGGCTCACGGCCTCTGGTTGGGAGCTGAGCCCGGGGAGGCGCAGGGGGAACAGCACCCCTCGTCACGGCAATGTGGGGACCCCCCACCCACTTGGGAGCCTGAGCTCTTCCCTGAGGGTGACACAGAGCTGGTGAGGGGCCCGCGCCGCGGCAGATGCGCCTCACAGACAGTCCCCCCCCGGGGGCTGCCGTGGGTCACCCCAGGGGGAAGGGATCACCGCACCTGAGCCTCCAGCCGACCCGGTGCTGACCCTACTCTGGCCACGTGGATCCCGTTAACAGACCCGGGGCCTCAGAGTCAAGACTTGCGAGGTCCACGAGGCTCTGTCAGCATCGCCCTGTGTGACCTCAGGCAAGTCCATGAAATTCTCTGGGGACCCAGCTGATTCACCCAAGGGAAGGGGAGGATTAAGCCCAACAGCCTCGCAGGTGCTCCCTGATCGACTCTAGCGTCTGATGTTGTCTCAGAAAGTCCTCTGAGAGCCAGGGAAAGGGGAGGAAGAACGTTCTGTCTTCCCGGCCGCATCTTCTGTTCATCTCCTGGGCACCGTCTGCTCAGCACACACTAGCCAGCCACTGAGCTAGGCACGGCGACGCATCCCTGAGGTGCCCGGGGACACGGCAGCTCTGCGGGTCCCAGCCCCGGACTGGAAACAGCCAGCTGCTCGGCTTGAGAACTGCGGCATATCCCCCGGCAGGAAGCCACGCAGCCGCGGGAAGGAAGGCCTTGTGCCACTTCGAGTGGCAGGGAAGCTCTTGTAGACATTGAATGAAAAATGTCAGAAGAGGGCGACTAGTAAAATAGCCTTTAAATAAAGATTTAAAAACCCCATCAATGATGGCAGGAAAATGGTGATTCTGGGGGGTGGCTGGGACGGGAAGGGGGCACTCGGGGACTTCTGGGGAGGACTGGTAACCTTCAGCTTCCCGATCTGTGTGCTGGCTGGATGGCTGTGTTCACTCCAGGCAAGTGCTTTGAGCTGGGCTCTGCCAACGTGTGCATTTGCTTGCTCTGTGCGGATTCTTCCGTGAAAGCAAAAAGGCCGCTTAACAAATAAAGCCTAGCTTCTAGGATCAAGGTGAAGCCCTCTGAGAACAGAGCAGGGAACCCTTCACAGAGTGGGGTGCTGGGGGGGCAGGGACCGCCAAAGGAGGTGCCATGTCGAGGGCTGTGTCTCCCCCGCAGGGTCTCTGGGAAGGAGCGGCCGTACTCGGCAGCACAGAATGCGGTTTGAGTCGGCCGGCTGGCGTGAACTCTCACAGCCACGTGCTAGTTTGGGGGCCCGAGAAGACTCCATTCCTTCAACAGTGGATGTGTGTGTACGTCTTACTCTGCTGAGCGCTGTTCTACGCGCTTTAGCAATAAGGACCTGTTTATGCCACAAGACCCCCACGACGTAGGTACCAGGATTATCCCAGGGCCTCACGACTGTGGGGAACTTGCCCAAGATCCCAAGACAGACAAGTGTCAGGGCGAGGCCATGTGCCCAGGCGGTCGGCGCCTGCGGCCGCCCACAGGGGACTGGTATGGGCTCTGAAGGACGCAGCAGGTCAGAAGCCTGACACACAGCCGCGTTTACTGACTAGCAACAGTTTCATCTATCCTTGACTCCAGAAGCTTGAAACTGGGGAGGACGGGCGGCCAGAGATGCCCTGTTTGCCCAGGGTCCGAGGAGGGGGCTGCTGCAGAGCTGGACCATTCGTGCCACTCACTCACGGAGCTCTCCTGTTCCAGACTCAGGGCAAGCCCTGGGCAGGAGACCAGCTGGACCTGGCCTGCGCTTGGCGGGTCAGCAGCAGGCCCCTCCGGGAGGCCCTGGCGGAAGGCAGCACTCCGGGGAGAGAAGGGAACTCGTCGCGTGTCCCGGCTCTCTGCACGGCCAGCCCTGGCAAACCCCTCGTTCCCTACTGTTGCGTCCTGCCTGCTCCCCCGCCCCCCATTCCCCACTGCACAGGGGCTGGCAAGGGAAGGGCCAGGGTAGGAGGCAGCCTCACCTTGCTGCCCGCCCGGCCTCCGTGTACCCAGCCGTCCGTGTGTCCCGCTGACCTCCCTCCCGGCTCTGGGACCGCCCCTGACACAAGCGTGTGCGTTTTACCTGCTCTGTCCTTCAATCCCCCCAGAGCAGTATCACGACTTGTCCTGCTGCTGAGAGAGGATGCCACCCCCTCGGCACCCACCGGGGGCAGCGCGCCGTGCTGCTCACTGTGCTCACTGCTCCGTCAAAGCCTGCCAAGGGCCTTGCAAGAGTGAGTGTGCCCTCTTAACAGCCCCTTACAGAAGCTACTGTAGGAGTCCCAAGGCCAGCCAGCGGGCTCGGGAAGGTGCTGGATTTCCAAACCCAAGCTTGTTTGGCTTGTTGGGCCGATCCTCCCCATCCCTCACCACGTCTAGTCCTACTGGGCCTGGGAGGGTACTCAGCCCCCTCTGAGCCCCCCACCCTGCAGGGCCTCCTGGCAGCTCGGGCTGGCCATCGAGGGCAGGGGAACCACGGCCAGGTTTGGCACTGGGGCCCCTGGGGAGGAGGAAGAGGACAGAGGGCTGGCCGGGTGGCACGTTTGGGGAGAGGACGTGCTCTGAACTTGGCTCGGCTTCACGTGCCTTCTGGGCACCACGGCCTGGGGCCCCGGGAAGGAAGGTGCAGCCAAGCTAGCTACCAGGCTACAGTCTGCCGGCCCGAAGCCCAGATTTCAGAATCAGAGAGACTAACTGACTCGTACATGGAGGAAAGGTCTGTCACCTCTGGGCTCGATTGCCTTGTCTGTAAAATGAGAATATGAACACCCCCGTCATAATGTTTTACGAGCATTAAATAAGATAATGGATGTGAAGTGCTCGGCACACACGGTGTGCATTTAATAGTGGTTTTATTACCTGCCTCTCCTACTCCACTGGCTGCCTTTCCCTGATCCCTTGCGCCCAGGAGTTTCCAAGACATCGAATGCACTGGCCTGCTGTCCAGGGGTGCTGAACGTAGGAATTTTCTCCCCATTTTATGAAGGGGGAGATGGAAGTGAAATATCTTGGTAAAGAGTATCCAGAACAATTCCCCTTTGTAACTTGCCATACCCCCCCCAAGCAAATGCCCCTCTGAAACAAGACTTTCTTTATTCACCAGATGGTGCGATAATTTAGTTGAAGCCTGCGAGTATAAAACTGGATAGTAAATTTTAATTATAACCCAACAGGTTAGAGTTTAGGAGACACAGACAAGTTGAGAATGGGGTGTGTGGTTACTGTTTGCTCCCTGTTTTTAAAGGATAGGTGCCCCCGGCTTGGGCTCTTTCTCACTCACTGTCTCTCGCAAATAAATAAGTAAAATCTTAAAATAAATAAATAAATAAATAAAGGCTCAGTGTGTCCAGTGCCTAGACAGCCCCTTACCGACATGCCTGGTCTTCACCAGATGGTCACAAAAGAGGGGGGACTGGTGGCCCATGTCCAGGACAGACTAAAGCCAGAGAACACCTCCTTCTTCTCACACATCTTACCGCTCACGCCCGGCCAATGGGCAGCTAGCCCCATGGCTGAAAAGGTCAGGAAACACTGCTTTAGATTAGTCAATGGCTTCCCTGGGAATATTTCCACACTCAGAAAGCCAAAGGGGAGAGACTATTCCAGTGGTAAGACGGGGCTAGAAACAGATCAGAAAAGAACAATCCAGGCAAGATCCCTGGATCTCGCACGGGATGCTGGATCTCTTACAGCCCGGGCCAAAGTGGGTTAGTACACTAACCCAAAGTGGGTTGATTCTGTCAATTAACCAGTGAGTTTCACGGAAATGAAAAGCCATGTGTTCTGGGTATACACCCACAAGACTGGGAGCAGGGGCTCGAGCAGATATGTGCACATTCATGTCCTTAGCAGCAGCCCCCCAATAGCCCAGAAGTGGGAGCAGCCCAAGGGTCTGCTGACAGATGAAGAGATTAACGAAATGCGGGGCATACGTGCAACAGACGATCACTCGGGCTTAAAAAGAAAAGAAATTCAGTCACATGCTATAATACGGGTGAACCTCGATAACACTTTGCTGAGTAAAGTAAACCAGTCACAAAAGGATAACTATTATGTGATTCCACTGACACGAGGGGCCCTGAGTCGTCAAGTTCATAGAGACAGACAGTCGAACGGTGGTTTGCTGTGGGGGGTCGGGGGGATGGGGCATTAGTGTTTAATGGGGACAGGGTTTCATTGGGACAAGATGAGAACCTTCTGGAGACAGATGGAGGGGATGGTCACACCACAGTGTGAATGTACTCGTGACTCGGAGCCGCACATGTAAAAATCACTGAAATCGTCAGTGTTCTGTGAGGCATATTTTATAGCAATTCGAAACAAGAAAAGCTGTGTGAGCTGCTGGACCTGTGCGACCTGTTTGACTCAGAGCCTGTGCCTGACAACTGGCCATCCTGTGGGCTCCAACTCAGGGGAGCCTGTGAAGATGGCTGCCAACCCTTCGTGAGCAGGAGGTGGAGAACTAAGTCTCCCCTCGTGAGGATGGCAAGGAAGAACTCGGGTCTTCTCGGGGGAAATGCTACCATGCCAGATGAGGAATAAGGTCATGGTCATGGTAGGAAGTGATAGAATGTGTAGAATGGCCCCTGGGGCAGGGGCGGGCTATCCACCCACAATCCGTGCTTGCGCACCGAACGACCCGGAAGTCAGTCATCCAGGCTGCTCACAGGATTAGGACCCAGCAGCCCTGATTCTCAGAGGCCTTCTTCTGCCGCCCTCCCAGGGCTGGGTTCATCTGACACCTGTGACAGACAGATGGACGAGGGTGACCCCTGGTGGTGCGGCTCTGGGGGTGCCCTCCTGTGGGTTCAGCCCATGGAGTAGGTGATTTCACCGTGAAGACAAGAAATTAGTCTCTAAGACGGTGCTGAACCAGAGCTCTTCAAGTTTTCTGGCAGAGAGTGGGGTCTGTTGCCCCTGAAGCCTCTGTTTGGGGGTGTCTTGTGTCAGGGAGCTAGGCAGACAGGCCCAGAGCAGCACAGTGAAGCAGGGAGCTGGCTCCACGCAAGGTTCTGAAGGCAGGGGTGAGGGTGCTGGGGTTTTCTGTTTGTTCGGTCTAGCTTGCTCAGCTGGGTTCCTGGCTGTGTGCCTCACTGAAGAATAAGGCTAGGAGTTGGGCAGCAGCACCCTCTTGCCTCTCACAGGAAACTGACCTTAGAGGGAAGCCTGGAGAAGCACACCTGGGTGGGGGCTCCACTAACTTGCAGCAAGAGGCTTGGTACAGCTCAGAAGGGCAATGAGAAGGAATCATTTGTATTCTGGTCTTCAGTGACCAGGGCTGCTGTAGACAGTGAGGCAGGTTGTGCACTGAACAACTCCAAGAGGTGTCACATACGAATGATGTCATCTGAAGTACTGCAGTGTTCAACCTGCACAACCGCCCATGAGATCCTATGGAAGAATGAGCCCTATAACTCTCCTGCCACTGCCCTGGGCAGTGCTTGGGAACGCACTGCCCTTGGGTGTGTGTGAAACTAGAGCCAAGCCTGGCCTGAGAGCCTGGGAATCTCTGGAGATGCAAGTGCCTATGGGAAGTGCATAGTCTTCAGTGGACTAAACACCCTGGGATTGTGAAGCAAGTAAAAATGAGGCTGGGAAAAGGATAAATGGATGAGGAAAATGAATGAGAATGAGAGAGGGCACAAGCAACAAGAGTGAGACCAAGAAAATGAGTAGAACATCATGATACAGACAGTGTTTTCATTTGTATATATGACATACACATGTCCCTTAGGTATGTACACATGAGCAGATGTGCAGACAGAGGGAAAGGTGTGTTCTCAGTGAGGACACAAGGCCCACCATCTACAGCCTCTGGATGTGCCTCTGGGTATCTACCCACTGAGGGGCCCGTGGGACCCTCCTCCAGACAGAAGTGCCCATGACCTCATCATAGAAGCACACACGGGCACACATTGTATTCAACAAACAATTATGGAGAAACGCACGTGGGCCCCGAAATCCCTAGGGCCTTGCTCTGCTGTCTGTCTATAGAGGGGCACAGCCTCCACACCCCCTGGACACCCCACACAGACGTTTCCACAGGGGTCGGTACCTGCAAAACTGTGTGACCGCTGAGCGATAGGCCTGCTGTGATGTTATGGATGCTATAAATCTTGGAATTAGTCTTATTCTCTGTTGTTGCTTTGGCTGGAGATTTTTGATCCATCCTAATAAGTGTCCAGAGCCATAAGGCACGGACAGCGACATGCAAAGTCTTGTTGTGGGGAGCACAGACCCTGAAGTCTAACTGCGGGACTCCAACCCCGGCCCCGCCCCCTCCCAGCAGGTGGCCCCAGAGTTCCGGGGAACCCTGAGCTTTGCTGCCTTGAAAGCCCTGTCTTCAACCTGCTTGTCAGACACTAAATCAGCACATACATTTGGAGTCCTTAAAACTGGACCCGGAGATTAGTGAGCTGTCCGCCGATGGCGATTATTCCTTATGATTATTATGTTGCCCTGGTTTCCTCATTTGTATTTTTCACTTTCCTCTGGTATTTATCTTTATGAGTCATCCCAAATCCCTTTTGGAACAAAGCGTAATATGAATATATGCATAAGCCAGATACTATGCTAGACAGTAAGTGGGATAAAATGTTCAAAAGATGAGGTCCTGCTGGTACAAAAGACAGTGATGTTCTTATCACGCACGCTCCCAACTCCCTTAGCTTTCCCACATAAACTTACTGGGCGCCAGCTACGTGGGGAAATCCCTTACATCGTGCTTTCCTGAACAGGGGGCCATGAACTCGCGACACTTCGGTTTTTGCACAATGGTACAGTCTTCTCCGTCAACTTCCATTCAATCCTCAGGGGATCCGTGACCCTGAGGCCCCAAATCTACCCTCCTCTCTGCTCAGAGCCTCCCTGGCTTGGTTCCATTTCCTGCAGAGGGACCGGCTAGCTGGAGCCCCCAAGTGGGGGGAGCCTAGGGCCAGCCACGTCCCCTCCCTGACCTCAGCTTTCCCAGGGGCCGCACTTGAAGGTCACCGATAGCTTTCTCCACACTGACACCTGCTTCTCACCTCGAGGTCCCGGAGCACCGGGTGGTCTTCAATGCCGGGGAACAGCACCCGCATAGTGTAGGTTCTGTAGTCCAGGAAGGGGATCCCGGCTCCGTCCAGGTCACTGGTCAGCTCGTGGATGTCGGTCTGCAGCTCGGCGAAAGCTGGCACAAAGGGAAGCCCATGAGACGGCCAGCAGGGGGTGGATCTCCAAGTCTGAAGGCTCAGAACCCTCCCCCAGAACCCCGGGAGACTTGGGCAATGGGCCGCCCGTGTGCAGGAATAACGCGGGATGGTTTAAGTAGCTGGGGTGAAGGACTTCAGAAGGGGAGAAAGATGTCGCACAAAGAAGCTGGTCTTGGACCAAATCCCTTCCAACACATGGATGGGGGAGGGCTGTCCACTGATTTGTCCTGCTGCCGGGACCTGAAGGGCCTCCCCGTCCAAAGGTGAAGGGTTTGGGTTTGCAGAATAAGCAGGGAGGTTCCAGGCGTGGAGGGTCTATTCCCAACTCTGCATTTTTATAGCAGTCTTCCTTTGAAACGTTAAGAACGGTTTCTTCTGCAGTCCTGGTTCGGGGCCAGGCAGCTCACTAGAGCCATCAAACTACCCGGTGGGGCTGGAGGAAGGCTCCGCCACACTAATATATTCCTTCTGGATAGATGTGCGGGGCGTATCTTTATCCTTCCTTCCTCAAGGTGATGCCACTCAATGCAGATTTATGATCTGCATGTGGGCACGGCTGTCCGTGGAGGCAGCTCAGGCCTCCCAATGGTCACGGAGCGGCAAGACCCCCTTCCCTCTGGCCTCCAAGAAAGTCCCGCACACGGCCCAGGTGGTTAGACAGCGCCAATGCCGTGACCACACTCGGTCCTACACACAGCTCTCCTCCTGGGCTGCCCTCCACCCTGGGAAGCAGGACCTTCCCTGCCCCGCCTCCCCCCGGGCACACACACACAGAAGCTGACATGCATGCATGCCTGCCGCACACACACGCTCGCCCCCAACCAGGATGGATTAGCCCACTGGCGAAGAGCAGCCAGCAGGCACTGATGACACAACCCTTAATAGTCCTATAAACACCAGAATCAGGAAAAAATACTTTGTGGGCTCTGCTGATCACATGAACAGCATGCAGCTGGCCCAGGCACTGTGGATGGGGGCCCCGCTGCGCCCCACGGTGCCAGCTTGGGCTCCCGGATCTCAGGTTCCTGGGCCTTGAGGTTAGCCGTGCTGCTTCTTTGACAGAACGACGATGAAGACACCACCCACCCCCTGGGCAGGCACCTGCGGACCTCCCCCTGCACCCCTGGTCCCTGTCACCCCTGTGACCCCTGGTCACCCTGACGCACGGGGTCCCTGTCAAGGCAAGCGACTCCTGCATCCACGTGGAACTTACACCAGTGTGTGCCCACGTGTGTATGAAAAGAGTCGGGAAGGTTTTTGGCCTGTACTGTCACCGAAAGCACTGACAAGTGTGTGTTTGTGGGAATGCGTGTCCCGTGCATGTGGGCATTAGTGGGTGTGTGTCTGTGTGAGCACACTAGTGACCATCCGAGTGCGTGTGTGTGTCGGTGAGTGTGCGGGGGCAGTGGTGCACGTGTTAGGCAGTGAAGGGCCGAGGCTGGGTGTCTTCTGGGTGGGTGTAGGGTGACGTCCTGGCTTACAGTCAAGTCTCGGGGGAGTCACCTTCCCTGGAGCCAAGCTGCCCCTTGTGTGTCCGAGGGCCAGCTCTGGGCCCCCCATCCCCCGACCAGTGCTTTCGAGGCTCGTCTCCCCCTGTGCCCACTCTCTCCCGAGCCAGAAGGCAAGGCCCTCTCCTCGTGCCTCCGCGGACACTCTGCGGCTGGACTCCCTGTCTGGCTGCTAACTTCTCCTTCTCCAGAACGTTCCGAGAGGAACCTGGCTTCGCATTCCCCTCTCTGCCCCCTCCCAGTTGGGGTGCTCAGCCGCCGGGAGGGGAGGGAGGGGGCTGGCTTTTTATCGGTCTGCAGCTTTCCTTCAAGTCACTAAGCGCCTCCAACATTCAAAGCCTTGCGCCTGCCACACATGAAAGAGATTCTAATCACTACACCTAATTAGAGGGAAGAGTACATTGTGGAGAAAAAAATTAAGCAGCGTAAATATAATAAAAGGCAGTAATTAACAGTCCCACGAGGCAGATGCCGTGTTGACAGCTAAGGATGTGTTGAGGGGATGGGACGGGCCCACTTCCCCATCGGTGGGAGCCTCGGCTTCCCTGGTGGGGAGGGGAGAGCCCCGGGTACGGGCCGGGCTGACTCCAGGAGTAAATCCACAGCACAGAGCCCACTCAGGCCCTCCCAGGGTGACTCACGAAATGATACTCCGGGGGCGACAAGAGTCTGACTCCTCAATTCCCTTCCTGGATTTCCTGCTGCTGATTTCCTATCACGGTGGTGCTGGCAATTTTTAAAAAACACAAGCTGTGAATCCCTCTTCCTTCTAAGTCTTGAATCAGAGCTACGGCCGTACTGTCCTTCCAAAGGAAGGAGGCTCCAGGTTGCTGGACGCGTCATGTGAAGACACCCCCAAGCTCTCCCCAAACCCAGTGGCCGGGATTCAGAGCTGCCAACTGCCCTTGGGGGGTTTGAAAGGATCCCCCCCCCAGCCTGACCTGGGAGAGAAGGAAGGGGGGCATCTCGCGGGAGGGAAGGGATGGGGTGGGTCTGCTGGGATGAGGGCTGGGTCTGGACACAGCTGGGCAACCAGGCTGGGAGGTGAGACGCCGGAACCCCAGCTCTGCCTGGAGGGCGCTCAGCCCGCCGGCCTGTGTGAGACGCGCATGCGCACGCCCCGCGCCTGGTACCTTCTTTGCACTCGAGCGCCACGCGCGACTCCAGGTTGTCCATCTGCATCTGCAGCCGCTTCAGCGTGAGGTCACTTTCGCGGGACTTGCGTTTGTAGGCGATGAGGACGGCGACGATGAAGATGACCAGGAGGCCGCCAGCCACGGCGATGCTGACGATGGCGGGCAGGCTGAGCGGGCTGTCTGGGGCGACGTACACCATCCCCGGGGAGTACTCCATGCCGCCGACGCGGGCCTGCGGGCACGGCAGGCGAGAGCAAGCTGGGAGCGCGCACCGAGCAGCGCGGGGAGCAGCCCGGGGCCGTCGCCGAGGAACTGGCCACAGGGCTGGCCGGGGAAGGGCTGTGGGGAGGAGAGCCCTCGCCGCCCGAAGGACAGCTGAGGGGGTGTGGGGGGCCAAGCGGGGGTCTGGCTGACTCAGAGATGGGAAGCTGCACGGTACCCGGGACTAGCGCGGTCATCTTCATAAGCAAACAGCACAGAGCTGGGACCCGACGGAGTCTGACACGACGTCATTGAGTGGCTCCCCGATATTCACCCCGGGGTAAGGACGGGTGACGGAGGCAGTGGTCCCCTCCCGCGAGAGCCCCTTGCCTGTACCAGGCGATGCACACATCATTCAAGAGGCTTTGCCTTGCTCTCACTCCAGCGCCGGCCAGGATTCCCTCCTGGTCTGCTCCCGCTCCGGCATCCCTAGCGCCTGTCCCACCCGCAACGGGGCCCCCGGGCTCACCATCACTTTGTGCCTGCCGATGAGGTTGGGGGACTCGCAGAGCAGCTGCACGTCGGACACCGTCACGGCGCACGGCTTCTCCCCCACCAGCACGGTGTAGTTCAGCTTCACGTTGCCCCCGGCCACGGGGGGGATCAGGTTCTTGCCCTGGAGGGACAGGAAAGCCCTGCTTCGCACCCCAGAGGGAGGACCGCAGCTGCCAGCTGGCTGCCACGTCCCCCGCCCAGAAGGTCCCGTCCTGCTGGCGAGCTGGGGGAGAGGCCGCCTTCCATAGTAAGTCCGAAGACTCTGCGACGCCTACACTGCCATTCCTCTTTCCTCAGTGGGGAGTCGGTAAGTAAGGCACTCTTTAGCTTATCCAGATGCAGCCTCAGAACCCTTCTCAACACAGAGCTATGGTCGATCATGACCAGTTGATTGAAACTGTCACAAGAGCTATGAGTAATTTCCTACCTACACTTCCAAGAAACCCTCCACTGTGGTTCGCAGAGGGCTACAAGGGAAGAAGTAGAATGAGCCTTTGAGCTCCCCGGTCATGGACTCTGGGGACAAAGGAAGCTTGGGAGTCAGATGGCCAGGATGGCTCTAGCTGCCCGATCGGGTCTCTAGGGCCTCTAAGGAGAGTTTGCCTCTAATATAAACTCAGAGACAGTGTTTTCCCTACTCTGGACTGTAAGACCGCTGCTGCTAGGGACCCCAGTGATGAAATCGGGCTGGAGCCCATGACTTCTGGCCTCTCCCCATTCCCCGCAGCTGCCTCCTCGCTTCCCGCTGCCTGCCCACGACCTCCCTCTACCTTCAGGATGATGGGGGTGCCGGGCTTGAGCTCCAGGATTCCCGAGGGCCCAAAGGCCTCAAACACAGGGTTGGGATAGTAGGTGAAGTTGGTCTTGTTGAGAATTAGCAGGGACTGGACGTTGTCCAGGATGAAGCCAAACTCCTCAGGCCTCTCGGTCAGGTCGGACTGGTGGTCGGGCCCCAGAGCAAGGGCCGGAGCCCGGCAGGTCATCTCAGTAGCATTCAGAACCTCACAGAGCTGGAGGGGCCAGAGAGGGAAGACCATAAGGCGTCTGGACCCACACAGCCCCAACACACCCGACAGGGCTCCCTCCGTGCAGGGATACAGCTTGGGGTTGACGTGGGACAGTTACAGATGGGCCACCGCCCCTCTGCAGCCAGGACCGCAGAACCTGGCCACTCGAGGAGTCAACTCTGCAGCTGGGACCCGCCTCCGCTGTGCCCACGGGGGTGCGGAGGTGATGAGGGATCTCTGAGCTAAGGAGCAGCACTGGGGTCTGAAAGATGGAGGAATAAGGGTATGAAACCCCAGAACCGCCCAAAGCGATTGCTCCTCCATGCTTGTACCCCAAGGTATGAAAATGCCCTCACATCTGCTCCCTCATCTCACCATCCCACTGCTCCGGGCTGTCATGTGCAATGGGTCCTCTGTGTCTGGGTGGCCTGCCCGACTCGGGACACCCCATGCCCTTTGGGAAAGTGACATGTTGAGCCACCTCTGGACTCACATTGATGTGCTCCTTCCCTCCATGCTTGGCACGGATCTGGGGGTTCTGTATGAGGTCCAGGTGAGTCCCCCACACGGCGATGGGTGTGTTTCCACTGACCGGGGAAGAAACAAGGAGGCGTGTCAACACGGGGATGGGAACGGCAATGGCGCTTGACAACCACGACAATGATGACGAGGCTGGGCTCCAACAGTAAAGGCAATGATAAGAGGTGTGACAGTGTTCCCAGGGACAATGATGGCAAACTGACTGAATAATAACAAGGATGAGCTCTCAGCAGCCAAGGGATGACAGTGATGACCGGAGGTCTGGGGCTGTCCCACTCTGAGCGTATCCAGAGCGTGGACACCCGTGGAGGCCCCGGAGCCTCCTGACCTGAGTCAGAGGTGTCTCTGCAGCCCCCTGGGATCTCTCCCGTAGCCCTCACTAATCCCAGGGAGATGTCTACACTGGCCTTGGCCTACTGAAAGCCTTGTTCCAGGATGTCCCCCAGCGGACCCTCTGAGGATCTGAGCACAGTCTCCTCCTCCAGGAAATCACTACAGTTTCAGCCTGGAAGGTTCCATCCACGGAGACCTGGGAAAGGCAGAGGCCCAGACACCCAGAAGCCTCATGTAGGAACGCAAACAGCCAGTGTTCTGGGCCCCAGGTCTCCTGTATCCTGGGCGTCAGCCAGCTACGGAGGAGGAGAACGCAGGACATTCCTCTTTGTGTAGCTTTCCAAAGAAAACCTGGGTGCCACTGCTGTATGCAGGGCTCTGCGAAGCCGGCCTGAGCCAAGGGCTGTCTTCCCTGCGAGCTACTCAAAGGAAAGGGACAAGTCATTTTCACCATAATCCAGAGAGTATCTTCATGAAGAATCCTACTGTTTGGTGAGTGAAGAATTTGTGACACCCATACTGATGTCTCCCTGTCTGTGCCTCTGCGCATCTCTGTACTCCCCGTCATTCCCTGTGCTCCACCTGCCCTCCCACTCCCCGCCCCCCCCCAACTCGCGCAAGCAGGAGGAGTCCTGTAAAATCCAGATAGGCTCTTCTGCTCGTGGCCGTGTTCCAGAATGAGATTCCACTATCTGGCCATCTCCCAATCTTCTTAATTATCAATTCAGTCCGCGTTTAAGAACCACTCCCCACCATGGTGAGCCGCCCAGGCTGTTGGGAGCAGTGCAAAGCCACACTCGGCAGGGCCCCTGCCCCATCAGAGAATCTGTTCACCGCGTAGAAGCTCTAGAGCCGGCTGGCAGGCCCTGATCATGCTTCCAACCTCCCTCTTGTCATGAACGTGACTCGGGGTCGGCTACCAAGCACGAGGAAGGACGGCACCTCGATTTCCTGGCTGGCGACTTGAGGAAGAGCTCAATGAAACCAGGCTGTGAATTCCTCAGGGAGCTGCAGAGTTTGTCTAGACCAAGGGCTACACCAGCTTCCTGGATTCACCAGGCCCTGTGGGCAAAGCCCAGAAGAGCTTTCTACAGACTCTTTCCCCTCTCTGGGCCCTGTAGTCATCTACTTTACAATCACGGCTAAGGCTTATAAAGTTTGGGTCTTAAGGAGTAACCGCTGAGGACAACCCAATCTCATCTCCACAGAGGCTGCCTTTCGTGGGCATAAGGCCGGGGGTGGCAGACTTCCCTGGAAAGGGCCAGAGAGTAAATATTTTCAGTTTCCCAGGCCATATGGTCTGTTGCAGTAACTCAACTCTGCTGCTGTGGTGAGAAAGCAGCTACAGACAAAACATATACGAATGAGCATGGCTATGTTCCAATAAAACTTTATTCATAAAAGTAGGCAGATGGCCAATCTGGCCCCCAGGTTGGAGTCTGCTGACCCCTCATTTAAAAGACTATTCTCTGGACTGGACTTGTTCCTGACCCCTGCTTCAGCCATGGAGACCACATCTTTATGTTCTCCACCCCCACCCCCCACACCAGACGCCCTCTAGAACTGAAGCCAGTCTCGGGGAGGGCTGAGGACTGGGCCAGGGGCAGAGGGAGAGAGTGGAGCCAGGCACTGCTCTGGGTGCCCGGGCATCTAGCCCGCCCAGCATCCTGAAACCATGGGCCCAGAGAAGTCAAGTCACCTTTAAGCTCATTTGGCTGGGCTCAGCCCACTCTTTCTGACCTCAAGCCCTGTTGCATTCCCCCTTGGCCCCTGATACAGCGGTTCCTGATGGTCAGCAGGGGCCTCGCTGTCAGGATGCTCTCTGCCGCACCTTCCCATTACACTGTGTCCTCTAGGGACCGGAACAGCATTCCTGCAGTTCTCTCCCTGAAGTGAGATGCCATACTCCAGAGCCCCACCAAGTGGGGGACTGGGAGGGTCCCCAGAGATCCTGGAGTTTTCAAAGCCCCTGGTGAAGCTCTCAAGAGGGGAGGCTGGGAAGGTATGCAGCTGGTGCAAGCCAGCTTGTGACTGGCTGAGCCAGGGGTGGGCCTGGAGGCAGACACCTGGCTCCCTCCCAGGACGGGCGCTCTCTGTCCCTGAGCTGGAGGAGTTTGTAGTAGAGGGAAGGACGAAGAAGCAGACCCCTTGGGGTCATGACAGAGCAGAATGGAGGGACGGCAGGAGGTTATAGAAGCCCAGAGAATGGGCATCTGCATTGGCCCCTGGTGGTCAGAACACACTTTGCTCAAGGGCAGGCCAAGGACAAGTTGGATCTGATCTTACACTTTCTCCTCCAGGACTGCAATTACTGCTCATATCTGGGAACAGAACTGGCAACCCCCAGCAGTCACTGTGCTGGGATCACGGCCTCCAGGGGTATGCACCAAGTCCTCAGATGAGGGGCTGTGGGCCCTGGCTGATTAGAGCTCGGGCTCTGGGGCCGAGGCCCACTCATAGGTACTCCCCATGGAAGGAGGGCACCCTGGCAGGAAGCTCTGATTTGGGGGGGTGCTCTGAACCAACCCCCGTTCATCCGTCCTCAAAGCAGACCTGGGCCCCGAGACTGTCCTTGGCTCCCGGAGAGTCAAGGAAGGACAGCTGAGGGCAGGGCCACGCCTACCTGACTATGCTCCACTCTGGCTCGATGCGCACGATGGTGGGGTCCTCCATGTACTGGAAAAACAGGTCCTGGTGGATACTGGCCTTGTCCACTTGCACCATCACCTTCATCTCCAGCACCTCGTCCGAGGATGTGGTGTTGCAGACGATGTAGGACGGAGAGCGTCTGCAGGGAGGGCGGACATACGGCTGGGCTCCCGGGTGCCCAAGGGGACAGCGGTCCGGGGGGCTGCCCTCCCACCCCTCCCTGCTCCCAGGCTCCTCAGAGGCCATGGTGAGCACTGCCCCAGGTGGAAAGCTCCAGGCACTGCTGACAAACACTCCACCAAACCCGCAGACGGGTTCCTCTGAGACCTCTTTTCAACGAGGCCTCATCCTTGGGCCCCGTCTTGGGCCTGCCAAGCCCCATGTTTAGCAAGAATCCTGCTAAGTGAGGTCAGCCAGAGTCGCCCCACCCTTGGTACCCGATCACCCCGGGCTGCCTGCAGCAAGAATCCTATAAGTCGGTTTAGCAAAAAATCTTCCCATTCTTGCTGCTGCTTCTTAGTAATTTCACACCAGTGGCCAAATGTCAGGCGACAGCAGGAATGGCCCAGCTAGGGAAGGGCTGCCTGGCAGGTCTCCAGACTGAGCCAGAAACATCCAGTCAGGTATCCTTACAATCGTCCCTCAGAGAGAACGGCCACTTTCTCAGGGAGGAGAAAGCACTTCCAAGAGGTGAGCCCCAGAAGTCTGCGGCCCTGGGACAGCCCTACAGGCCCCACCCTCCCAGGTGAGCCCCGGAGGCCTGCCTGGAGGTGAGTTACCTGTGGAAGAGGCAAGGCTGCTTCCCGAACATCACCACCACGTTGCTGCCTGCGTTCAGGTTGGTGCCTGTGATAGTCACTTGGGTGCCCCCGGACATGGGCCCCCGCCTGGGCTTCAGGTCCGAGAGAGTCAGCGTCTGTGTAGGAAAGGATCTGGCCTGAGACTCAGCGGGGACAAGGTCTGAAGAGGCAGCACCCCGCTCCCGAAGCCGCTCAGAAATGGAGACCTCCCAATGAGCCCATGACGTCGTACTGGGCTCGTGTGGATAAGCAACGTCTGGACCCTGAGAGTTTACACCTCTCTATTAATAACAGTAATCGTAACAGCTGCTGTGTGGGGCGTTTTAACTGGCAGGCTTTATCTTCATCCATCTCTATATAATGTATGTGCCCCGTCAATTCTACAAGTAGGTATCATTAACCATTTTACAGAAGAGATTCAGAGATGTGAAGTAAAGTTCCCAAGGTCACACAGCTAAAAAGTGGCACTTCTGAGATCTGACTCCAGAGCTCTGGATCTCCACCACCTCTCCATCCGCTTTTGGAAAGGTGATGCGCTCCTTCCACGGGCCTCTTCCAGAGAGCTGCCCAAACACCCAGAGGCCAGAGCGATGGGTCCTGAAGGCCCCAGGAAAACCCAGGAGGAGAAGCAAAGAAGGGTCAGTGGATTGGGTGAGGATGGCGGGGAGGGGGCACCTGTGAGCTGAGGATTTGGAATTGCAGGTTTGTTCTTTCATTAGCATTTTAATGGAAAAAACTTTCCTCAGTCCCAAGTGAGAAGGCTGTATCTGCATTTAAATGAAGATTTCTCTCTCTCCCCTGCCCCTCAAAGAATTCCGCACCAAAAGTTGAAGCTACTTGGCTCCCAGCCTGGCAGGCCACCTCAGCACGGAGAGGCCTCAATCCCTAACACCTCGGGAGGGGAGGAGGAGCGCCAGTGACTGGCTGACCTTGGCACCCAGTGTCTGCCCCACACACTCGCAGGGCCCACCGGTCCCGCCGCCCACCAGGTCCCTGCAGATCCCGAGCCTGGCATCCCCCTGGCACCCACAAAGCGAAGGAATGCTTCATTCCAGAGCTGCTCCTCGCCCAAACGGAGACCTGGATGGGGGGGGGGGTGAGGCCGTGGGAAGGGCCTTGGTTTCTCAGCTCTGCCTAGATCTTGCTGTGTGACCCAGAACAAGTCTGTAACCTCTCTGATGGTAAAATCAGAGAGCTGGTTCAAAACCAGTTCTCTCAAAGGCGCCTGCTGGTTTTCTGGTTCTGTAACTCAGGGTTACCTCCCACAAATGATACCTCTGCCCCACTGTCTGGAAGGGAAAGAGACTGCAGTCTGTGCAAGGCAAGGGTGGGCCTAGAGATAGAATCAAAACCCAGGCAAGTTCAGGTAGATGGCGGTGGGAGCCACATGGATGGAAGAGGCTCCCTGGCAGCCTGTGGGTGGGGTTCTAGAAGGGATGGAAGTGAGTAATCCCTGTTGGCTCTGCAGTGGCAGGCTGGGCGGGGGAATTATTTTGGGGTGAGGATGATACAGAGACATGTTTTAAAGTCGTGAGAAACGATTAATTATTCAAGTCATGCTTCATAAATATTTCACGGTGGGTTTGCACGGGAAGTCAAATTCTGTATTATTTGCCACCTCTTCTCTTGGCTTCCAGCTGGAGGTAGGGAAGGGAAAGCTTCCCTCGGTGGAGATCTCTAGGGACAGAACTGGGGACAAGACCAAGAATGCTGATCCCTTGGCCTTGGCAGTTGGGTTTTGGGTGAATAAACCCACACCTCAGAGTCTGGGCTGATCTGTAGATCCAGACCTTACTCCCAACCTCAGCACTGGGAAGGGGCTCCCCAGCATGCCCCGGATCCCAAGAGGCACCCCTGAAAAGGGGCTTTAAGCGGCTTTCCAATGTGCCCCAGTCCCCGGAGGACCCCTGGGAAGGGCTTCTCCAGCTGTCTCAGGACTCCCGAGGAGTCGGGGGCTTCTGTGTGCCCCCTGCAAGTTGCCTAGGGGGGCAGGAGGCCACGACGGCTCTGAGATGCTGGAGAGCATGAGAGAGGGTCCTCTGTCGCTTCTCGCCTCCTGAGTGACCCTCATCCCCACCCTGGCCCCCCAGGAGCTCTGTGGGCAGCCTCAGTGACTGGGCCCTTAAGTGCACACTGGGGACTGGGGAGGACACTGAGGTCTCCTCTCTGGAAGTCTTCGCCAGGACCGTTCCTCAGAGGTAGCCCTCAAACAAAAAAGCCACACAAATCTTTGAGTCCCACGGCCCCACTGGACCAATGCAGTTTTGCAACAACTCTCATGTTTTCCCGACCTATCTTGGCGCTCCCATCTCTTTTCTTCCCACGAACCCCCTTCCCTCTCCCTCCCTTCTGTTCCCTTCTTTCCGTGCACTTCCATACCTCATGCCAGGGCCAGCTTCCCACCACTCCAGACTCATACGTAATGTCACATTGTGCCTGGTACGGGCCCTGCCTCTCTACCCAGCTTCTTCCTTGAAGCCTCGCCTTGATACCCTGCCTCTAACCACATCCTGTTTCCAGAGTGGAAGCAGTCACGCAGGCCAGACTGGCCTTACCTGAGAGCAGAAGCAGCTTTTGAATACAACATAGGCTCCTTATAAGAATTAAGCCTGCCTGAAACCAGGTATCAACAGGCTCATGGTATCTGTTCTAGAAGTTCTGTTTGTCCTAGGCCAGTGGTGCTCAGTCTCGGCTGAATTGGAATCTCCTGGGGAGCTTTGTGTCCCACCTGTAGCACGTGACTTAGCTGGAGGGGGGGGGGGCTCTGGAACCTTCGGGTTAAAGCCCCTCAGAAGATTCCAACACGCAGGGCGGTTTAGAACCGCCTAAGCACCATGGGGGCTAACTAAGACGAAAGCAGTCAGGGCTTCTTCTCCAAAGACTTACTGGTCTGCACAGAGGAGCCGGGGGTCCCAGACACAACAGCCAGGACCACGTGCGCGGGCAGACGGCATGGAATCCCGTGAGCCACGGAACCGTGCGTGCTGTGAGCTGTGTATTCGGAGAAGGTGTGGAGGGGCTCACGAGCAGGGCTTGGATAAGGAGGAGGAAATGGCTTGGGGCAATGTGGGGAAGGAGCCGGAGAAGGGAGAGGAGTCAGGCCGTGCAAAGCCTTGGGAAACAGGATTGGATAGACAGGGCGGACAGACCGAGGAGCCTGGACAGCAGCTGGAGGCAGCGGCGCCCTGGGTTCTCCTCCAGGTGGGGGCTAACGTGATGAAAACAGTATTCTGCTGGGCCGGATGGATTCGAATGGGTTCGGACCTCTACAGTCAGGGATTGAGGAGCCAGGAGAATGGGAAAAGTAAGACTCCAGGCCATGGTGATGGGGTGGCTGACATCTGGAATCGAGGGAAGCTGAGCCACAGTCCGCCAGAATTGTGGCGTGGGGACGAGCCCCTGACAGAAGTGGGCAAGTGAGGGGGACGCGCTGTCTGTGGGAGCAGGTAGCGAGGGCGGGTCAGGGAGGTGACGGCCGCACAGCCAGGGGTCAGTGGCCTTGGAGTGAGTCACAGAGGGGAGACGTGGCAGAGACGGCTAACAACTGAAGGAAGCTTCGGCCAACCCTGGTACTGTCCATTTTGTCACTGCCCAGTGACGCCAGGATGCAAACTGTTGTCGGGGGGTGGGGCGGGTAGGGGTTGACGGGCTGAGGAAGCCCAGTGCTTGCTTTGGCCACGTGGGGGCCTCCTCCCTGCTCCCAGGGGTGGTTGGGTACCTTCAGAGCCGGACCTCATGCCCGCCACCCCTCTAAACACTTGGGGAGCGCTGTCTCTGCCTCTGTCTCCCTCCCTCTCAGGATCTCAGCTCGGCCCATGGACGATTTATGTACCGATCCTGCTACATCATATTCAGTCTACACGCCCTCTCGATCCCTGTATCGCTCATTGTGTGCAGGTGTGTTGGGTTTCACTGGGGAACTTCCTCAGATCCTTTAAGAAGAAGGTGGGGGTACGAATCCTGAAGAGATGGGGAAACCTACACGTCCGTGAAATCCATCACGTACATGTGTCCTTCTCCGTGAGGTCCTGTGCGTGCAGCGTGACCAACTGTGAGTAGAAGGAGGGGAGTTTTTCAAGAGTAGGGCAGGGAGCGGAGAGAGCGGGGTGTTGGCGGGAGGCCTCTGATACACATTCCTCCGGGGTCGGGCCCCCACCGCAGTCGAGTCTGTCCATCGTCCTCCATTCTGCCTCTCCTTCTAGAGCGCGGGCCCCCTGAGGGCGGGGCTGTGCAGGGTCTGAGTCACCCCTGGACACCCACAAGCCAGGGCCACCGACGTATAAGATTCAACCAATGAAGCAAATGTTTATCGAGCAATCTAGTGGGAGGGATGGGTACGAGGTGATAGTTGTCAGGTGAAGAAAGGAGGAGGAGGGGGAGGATGGCAGAGGAGGGAGAGGGGAGGAGGGATGGAGGGTGGGGGAAGGGAGGGTCAAAAATGGGCTCCCGTGACGTGTTCTGGAGCATTGGATGCCCAGGCATGAAGTCCATCACTTCAGGCTCCCAGCTCCAAAAGCAGCGCGGAACCCTTAGGAAACTGTCCCATCGCAACTGTCATAACCCCCGGCAGTGAACTGGATGGTAGGACAGTTGGGAAACTGAGGCAGTGCGCGGGGCAGCAGAGATGGGCATGCCTCTCGCATGCCCGACATCACAGGATCAAGAGGGCCCCAGCGCCCCTGCCCTCCTCAGCCCTCCACCAGGGGCTGCCTCAGCAGGGCCAAGCGAGCGTCCCGGCTGGAGGGAATGTGGTGATCGGAGTGAGGTCTGCAGACAGGCCACGGGAAGGGAAGGAGCGCAGGGAAGGGTGTGCAGGGAGGGGTAGTGGTGGGGCCAGAGGAAGGCGGAGTGGGGGTGCAGGGGAGGTGTGGGACGGGGTTGGGGTGAAGGAGGTCATGGGATGGGGTGATGGGGTGTGGGGAGGTGGGCCGAATGTGGATGATGGGACAGAAATGATGGGGTGCCAGTGTACCCAGAAGGGCAGGCACAGTGGTCACATGGGTAGAGAAACCGTGCGGGAGATGAGAGAAGGGATGTGTCTACTTTATGTAGCTGTCACAACAATACTGGGGGGTAGATGCAAGTCTTATCACCCCCGTTTAGAAATGAAGACACTGGGAGCTTAAGCAATGCCCCCAAGTTCACCCAGTGAGTAAGTGGCAGAGTCAGGGTCCCCCTTGTGGCCCAGGCACACTGCCACTCAGCCCGATGGGGGCCGCTGGGCCCGACAGCCAGGGCGGCTTCCCCAGATCAGGGCCAGACACAGCACGGTTTGGATTT
Source organism: Ailurus styani (assembly GCA_002007465.1). Classification (NCBI taxonomy): domain Eukaryota; kingdom Metazoa; phylum Chordata; class Mammalia; order Carnivora; family Ailuridae; genus Ailurus; species Ailurus styani. The sequence continues at coordinate 525,564 of LNAC01000049.1, read as the reverse complement.
GGATCCGGTCTTTGAGATCGCCAGGGCTGTGCTCTCATGCGGCGGGACAGGCTCCCACGAGCTGCTCGGGGTCTGTCTACAGAGGTCTAGCCCGGCCCGCAACCACAGCCATGCGGTCTGTGGCCCACACCAGGGCAGGTCGCCGATGGTCGGGACTCACCATGAAGTAATAGAGTTGTGAGGACCGGGCCATGAACTCGGGGCGACACACGGCCACGCAGATCTCCACGAAGCCTGCGTGCTGGCTGGGCTTGGCCTCCCCCATCTCACACACGATCCTGCAGGGAAGAGAGGACAGGTCCCCGTGCTCGCAGCAGGGTCGCGGGGCTCCCAGACGTGACCCCACGGCCCCGTGCCTCCCCTGCCCCTTCTCCGCGGGAGGGTCTCAGGGATGGGCGGGGGAGGCGGAGGGGAAAGACACGCTGATTCTTCCCTGCAAGGCTCCTCTTTGGTTCTTGGGAAAGGAGGAAATGCAGCATAGAGGGGTGTCCATGGAGAGACCTCCTCCACTGTCAAGTGAGGAACCTAGGGGGGCGGGGATCCCTGGGATCTGACCCCAGACACTCAGTCCCTCATTGAGAAAACGTTCCCTCAATTGTGAATCAGAGGGCAGGGAATGTTTCAGCCAAATGGCTATCAGGGCCCAGAGAGGTAGTGACCTTCCCAAGGGCCCAAAGCACGTTGGACAAGGACCCTGGAGCAGACTTGAGGTTTGCAGACCCTCATCCAGGGGCACTTGGTTCCTACTGCATGGACTGCCTCAGTGGAGTGTTTTTGCCCCCAGCCCCAGCCGGGCGCTTGGTTGGGAGGAGAGACCCCCACTTAAGGGGCAGGGAAGGGGTGGACGAGAGCTATTCCTTCTTAAAAATGTTCCGTGTTTTAATTATAAAATTTGTTCATACCCCTTGAAAACAAGGCAGTACAGAAGTGTGACAGTAAAAATAAGTGTCCCTTTCCTGACTCCTACTCTCTCTTCAAAGTTTAATGAATATCTATCTATCTATCTATCTATCTATCTATCTATCTATCTATCTATCTATCTATATTCTCTAGATCTACGTAAACATATGCAATAGATAGAATACATATAAAATCTCCATTTTACAAATGAAGAAGCTGAGGCACAGAAAAGTGAGGCCAGTTGCCCAAATATGTATATTTGCCCAGAGGCACACGTGTGTGTGTGTGTGTGTGTGTGTGTGTGTGTGTGTTTGGTATTATGCACATGTGTAAACATAAGTCTTAAGTATATACACACATGCACGTACATTTATATACAAACGTACCTATAAAAACATATACATGACTTTTAAAATAAAAGTGAAACTTAACTACCTGCTGTCCCAAACCCGGTCATTTTACTGCACAGCCCAGCGCGGACTTGCCCCGTGTGGCCGCACCTCCTGGGTCCTTTCTGACAGCTTCGCCGCGCTTCCTGCCTCGGCTACACGATGTGTATTTATCCAGCCTCCTATTGATGGACATTTAACTTCTGATTTTTCTCCTACTTCAAACAACCCCGCAAAATGAACCAACTTATACACATATCCTCAAGCATTGCACATTTGTTAGAATACGGCTCTGAGTGGGGAGCTGGCGGGGCCATTGTTTATGTGCGTGATGTTCGGTAGGTGGACGAAAATAATGGCCCCACAGGGTCGTTACCGATTTGTACTTCTGTCAAAAGCAACTGAGTGAGATTATTTCACTCTTTTGCCAACACTAGATATTTCCACTCCCTTGAAAGTTTTTCTGATAGGGAAAGAAGATCCACCCCGCCCCTTTTTTTGCTGTCATTGTTATTTCCCTGATTGCTAGTGATGTTGCAGACATTTGCAAGTATGTGTGTGTTGTAAAAAAAAAAAATCTTAGATAGCCTTTCCTTTGCCTGGTCTGAAGCTGTCTCTTTATATTGCTACCGAATTGTCTTTTTGTAGGAGCTGCTGAATGAGGAGTATTAACTTTTGTTTCTAGTAAGTATTGCAATTATCTCCCCCTGGCTTGTCATCTGTATTTCAACTTTGTTTAAAACGTCTTTTGCCGCACTGAAGTTTAAAAGTGTCCATGGCTCAGCGGCTCCTTCTTTTACTTTATGGCTTCCAGGTTCTGTGTCTCTCTTAGAAAGAGAATTTCTGGGTGAGAGTCCAGTAAAAATATATGCCTTTAGGTCCATAGCATAATTAGTGCATGTTCAGTGTAAGGAAAAAAGAGAAAGTGCAAAAAACCACTTGCTATACGGACACCTCCTTCTCCCCCATTTGAACCACCCAGAAATATCCATGGTTAACATTCTGGTGTTCATGCTTTCAGTCTTGTTTTTCTTTTACAGAATTCATTAGAAACTCTTTTCTGGAGCACCTGGGTGGCACAGTTGTAAGCGTCTGCCTTCGGCTCAGGTCATGATCCCGAGGTCCTGGGATCGAACCCCACATTGGGCTCCCTGCTCTGCGGGAAGCCTGCTTCTCCCTCACTCCCCCTGCTTGTGTGTCCCTCTCTCTCTGTGTTTCTCTATGTCAAGTAAATAAATAAAATCTTAAAAAAAAAAAAAAGAAACTGTCTTCTGCTTGGTGAATGATATTCTCACTAATACTCCTTGAGTATGTATCTGGCCATGATGCTTCTGCAATATTAGATTTCACGGCTACATAATTTACTGTCCTGTGCATGTACAATAATTTAAGAACTGATTAATTCCCTATTTTAAAATATATAAATTGCTTCTACATTTCCACGATTACAAATAAAGCCAAAATAAGTATTCTTACAAATAAAATATTTGTGCACTCTGATTATTTAAGTAAAGTTCTAGAAATATGATGACTAGGCTAAAGACTTTTAATCCGCATTTCCAAATTGCCTTCCACAAAGCATGTCCCAATTTACCCTCTGAGTATGAGCGTGTGAGTGTGCTACCTCTCATGCTTCTCATCTGCACTGGGCGTTAACTTTTTAAAATTGTTCCCCATTGTTTTAATTTTCATTTCTTTGATTATTCATGCTATTTAACTTTTTCATATGACTTTTGGTTCTTTGTCTTGTGAATTGCACATTCATGCCCATTCATGCTTTCTGCTCATTTTGTGATATTTGCCTTTTTATTTATGGAACCTCTGTATATTAAGAAAAAGCATGTGTTAACTGTCATAGGGTATAACAAAAGTTCCAGTTTATCATTCATATTTTTCTTTGCTTACAATGATTTTTGATGTACAAATTTTAAGTTTTATATACTCAGATCCCCTAATCTTCTTCTTTACAACTTTTTTCCTTTTGCTGTTATACTTAGAACAGTTACACTTTCCTTACTTGAAATCAAACAAATTCACACCTGCGTTTTCTTCTAATCATTCCACAGATTTATTTTTTTCACTTAATCATTTAATCTGTCTGCAATCTATTTTGGTGTATAATGTGAAATGCAGGTCTGATACAGTGTGTTGTTGTTGTGTTTCCAGAGAGCTAACCCCCACTGCTTATTGGCTGATCTTTTCATTCCTTGCTGATTTGAGATGTCACCCTTATCACACACTAGATCTTTATGTGTCAGGATCCTGTTCTGGGTGTTCTATCTTCTTCCACTGATCTAACTAGCACCACGATATTTCAACCATGTGACTTTATAATCATATATTTTCTATCTGGCTATGCAGGCCCAGAGTAGGGCATTTTAAAGTTCCCCAAATCACAATAGATTGTTAGCAGCTGGATTTGGTCTTGTTCTAGGAAGGACCCTGAAAGTCGAAGGAGTCACAAAAGGTGTTTGGGCAAATAAGCCACAAGAGACCAGGGAGCTGAATTCTGTCAAGAGTATATCCTTCAGGAGGGCCTGGGGGAGCTCAGTGGGTTAGACCTCTGCCTTCGGTTCAGGTCATCATCCCAGGGTCCTGGGATCGAGTCCTGCATCAGGCTCCCTGCTCAGCTCAGCGGGGAGCCTGCTTCTCCCTCTCCCTCTGCTGCTCCCCACAGCTCACTTGCTTGTGCTCTCTCCCTCATTCAAATAAATAAAAAAATTCTTTAAAAAAAAAAGTAGACCCTTCAGTCACAGGCTCTACTAAGAGTGTTGTAGGAAGCTTTGGATGGAAACCAGATAGTGGTACCGATGGTTCCAGAATCACTAAATCAGGGCAAGACCCAGCAAGCACACAGGTAAGCTGTACTAATTTGCAGCTTTTAAGGGAGACCTAAAAAGTGTCAATAACTTGCTTGCACACAAGACAAGGGGCAAGGTGTCATGCTGGCAGGGGCAGCAGAGATGGTATAGACTATAGATTCTGTTGTGCTGGTAAACATTTCATGGTGTGTTTTCTGGGCTGGAAAATTGTGTTGACTTATTTACAAGGCAATGATACATGACTACACACCTCCTCTAACAGGTGGGCTGGGAGGTAAAGGTCGCTGACGGAATGACCCACTCTGTGCTCTGGCAGCCTTTGCATGGAGAAAAACCATCCCAAGTGCTTCCAGGCTGGAGTGGGTGTGAGGTTTCATTTCCAGTCTCCACAGAAAGTAGCAGAGTCTTAGCTCCTTTCGTAATTGGAGGAGGACAGGAGCGGAGATGTAGGGGCAGTGGGGATAGGGAACTGAACTCACACTTCTCTTGCAGATTTTAATTTTGCTTTGTTTCATCACCACCCATGGCCACACCCCAAGGAGGCAGCTCTCACTTTTCTCTTCTCTCCTGGCCTCATGTCCCCTTCCCCTTTCTATACTTGCCAGTATGGCAGCTAGCTAGTTCAAGGGCTGGAGAGGACACTAGAATGTTAGGGGCATTCTATTCCTGCCATACCCCAAGGGTCTCTAACATGGTTTGCCATTGGCTGTCAGTTGTTGGTCAGGGAAGGCGAGTCAACACCAGATAGCGGCATCTCCCTCTGTCTCATGGGGTCTCCACTTACTGTTCTGCAGGGATGTAGCCATCCACCAAAGGGCTGCAGTCCACACCGGCCACCTTGACATAGGAAGCGATGTCCCGGAATTCCAGGCCCAGGTTCTCCCCTCGGATGGTGACCTTGGTGCCCCCTTCCCGGGGACCTGTCACTGGGATTATCTGGAGGGAGGAAACAGTGACTTGGACAGGCACCAAGACAGAGCCATCCCCCACTTGCTGATGGGGCAAGGAGAGGCTTCTGGCTTTTCCCCACCTCTGCGCCATTCCCTGAGTTGGGCCCACATCCACAAGGGCACCCAGGTCTGGGACTGTCACTGGCAGGAGTTTCAGGCAGAGCAGTCCGTGTTTGCATGTGGTATTAGGAACAGTGTTCATATCCTCTTGTTCACCTTCCTATTTTGTGGAAGAGATGAGGGGGATGGAACGTGGTCCACATTGTTACTGAGTAATTCATAGGAAATTAAGGAATAAAAGCCTTTTGGCATATGCTTGTCTTGTTCCATTCTGAAGGAAAATGAAAAAAGTCCTCTTAATACCCACAGCCCTCCACACTATGACAATCCACCCAGTTTTCAAGCTCCTTCTCAAATGTCCCTTCTTCAGAACCAGTTGTTCTCTCTCCACTGAAATTTCACTCTTCTTTCGTGGTAACCGTGACTTGTGTCTGATTCCTCATCCTTCAGATCCTGAGTCTCTGAGTGCAGGCATGGTGCCTTACTTCCTGTGGACTTTTCAGTGATGGCACCATATTGGTTTCTCGAGTTGAGGTTGGGATGAAAATCACAACTACCCAGCATCTTCCTGGATTTAGAAGAGCATTTGCCACAGCCCCTTTGCCTTCCCTGTCTGGCTTGGTTTCTAACAGAGATGGGTTTGATTTAGACTTTACCTTCATATACTAGCCAAATGACTGGCTTTTCTTCCTCAGATGTCAACCGTTGGTGTTAAAACCTATGATGGCAATGTTGGAGATCAACAACCAAGGGGCCTGCTTTGAGGCAGGTGCTACGTACAGTTCCCACGGTCTAATTACGACATCCCACGGTAGTGACTTTAGTGGCAGAAGACGTTCTATGCCAGCCTCTCCTGGCATTCAAAAGACCAGAGAAGGGCACATTTCCCATTCCTGGGTCTCAAAACACCAGCGCCTGGATCCTGGCCAATGTCCGTGGGATCCCAACTGAAGGAGCCCAGACAACCCACCTCTTAATATTTCCTACCCGCTCCACCCCCAGAGGTCACAGTTGGGTGGGGTGGGGGTGCACCCCAGCAAAGGGTGGGAGGGGGGAGTAAAAGAAACCGGGCTGGAGGGGCAGCTTTGCTGGGGAAGACTGTTCACCTACAAGTTAAGACACTTCCTTCTTCTCACCCATGCATGTTTGTGAGCAAGTGTGCACATGAGTGTGAGGGTTTTCATGAGTGTGTTCCCTTGGCAGTGGAGAGATGGGTCCCTGGGACATGTGGGCCCATTTCTATGTGAGGGAGGTGGGCAGATGGAGGGAGGACCAGAAGGGGAAGCGCATGAAGGACATGTCCTTCCCAAATGCCTGCCCAGCCGGCCCCTAAAACCTCACTGACCCCCAGCAGCAGTGAGTGCGTGATACTCTAGACCTGGCATGTTGTCCTGAAAAAGGGGCTTTATCTCTGGCCCAGTCCTTGGGCTCCCCAGAGGGCCAATGCCAGTGTGCCAGTAAATAGCCTCCATCACAGGGAGATTTGTTTAATTTACTATCTCCTCCCTGTGAGTTTCTTGGTCTCAGGCCAAGAAGAAAGCAAGTCCCACTGTTTGCAGCAGACGCACCATTAGCAGTCACGCGTGGCAGCCCCCGGGGACGGTTCCATGTTAAGGGCTCTGCGGGTGGGGGTGGCGGGGAAGGAGGGGAACTCAGAGCTGGCCCAGGGCCCTCCTTCCTCAGATACTTCTGGAGGTTAAATGCATGTCTTTTGCCCCAGTTTGAGAACTGCTGTTGAGATTCTACCCAGGCAGGAGGCTGAAGTAGAGGCTGAGGGAAACTCCCCATGTCTGGAAAAGCAGGGATGTGGAGGGTGAAGGGGCTGGAATGGGGGGTACATAGAGGGCCACCACCGAGGGGCTGCCTTGTTGGAGGAAGCTGTGCGGTCACATAGGTCAGGTTCCCTACCTGTGCGTACACATCCCTGGTGTGTGTGCATGATTTGTGAGTGGAGGGGTGAGGGAGTCGATCTACGGCTGTCTTGCCTCTGTGGTGAAAGAGAGCTTTAATCGAGCAATCCAGAGACTTGGGATTCAAGAACCGTTTGATCTAGGCTTTGGGGAGAGGACATTAGCATCTCTGAACATGGCTCTTTGTATCTGGAAAAGGAGGCTGCTAACCAGGGCTTTGGCAGGTATTCTAGCTTGAATTTCATCCTCCCCAAATCCCTATGTGGGAGCCCTAAAGCTCAGTACTTCCAAACATGGCCTTATTTGGAGAAAGGGTGTTTACAGAGGTCTTCAAGTTAACATGAGGTCATTAGGGTGGGTCCTGATCCAACAGGACTGGCATCCTCATATAAAGAGGGAATTTGGACAGAGACACAGGGAGTGATGAGAAGAAGGGACTCAGGGAGAAGATGGCGTGCTGCCGGCCAAGAGAGAGGCCTGAGCGGGTTCTCCCGCACGGCCCTCGGAAGGGCCAGGCCTGCACACACCTGGGTATCAACTCCCAGCCTCCGGAAGTGAGAGACGGGGAATTTCTGTCACTGAAGCCACTCCGTCTGTGGTAGGGTGTGGTGACAGCCCTAGGAGCATATGGCAGGGCTGCCATGAGGGCGGACGAAGTAAGGGACAGGAAAATATTCTGCAGACTGAAGCCCCATGCCCATATTTGCCTCTTATTGTAATTGCCCCTGTTAGATGATCGGATAGGTGTGTGTTTGTGAAACTTTGCACAGAGCCACACACCCGTCTATCCTTACTGTGTATGGAGAAGAGACTGAGCTCCCTTTCCTCTTTTTGTCTCTGCCCCTCCCTGCTTTGTTATTAAAATCAGCATCGTGGACACACACAGGGTCCGGCTGTTGAAACCTGCACACCTCTTCTTTGTTTTACCAGGGGAGCACGGTTGGAGGGTGCCTGAGGGGGTCTTTGTGCCAGAAGTGGGGAGTGGGGAGGTGAAGACACCAGGTGACTTAAATAAACCCCAGGAGCAGTGGTCCCCTTGGCCTAGATTTGGATGGGAAGGGCTTTAACAACGTCGAAGATGGACAGGGAGGTTGTGAGATCCCCAGGGGCTGGGTGTGGAGCCAGCGTTCTGTATGATTCTCTCATACGGTCCTTGTAACTCCTCTGTGAGATGGAACTTTAGACCCACTGCACAGGGAGGAAGCTGAGGCATGAAGGTAGTGATGAATTAGCCCCAGGGAAACCCAGCAATTAGCTGGCAGAACCGGGATCCCAGCCCTTTCTCTGCATGTTTAGCTCTGCCCTGCCCCTCACTGGTCTTTCCCCCATGGCCTGTGTCACTGGGCCCTCCTGAACAGCACTCCAAATCCATTTCTGCCATCTACCCGCTTAGGTCTTGCTTTGAATGAGTCCGAGGGTCTCACCATTTCCACCCTGTCCACCTCCGGAGGGCTGGGCTCTGCGCCCTAAGGCTCCACACAGCCTCTGCTCATGACTGACTGCTTGGTGAGGTTGTCTGCCTCGTCCCCCAGACTCTTCGAGACAAAGGGACAGTGGCCAGGACTTGGAGTCATGTTTGACACAGCTCACATGGAGACTCCAACAGGACAGCCGAGCCCCTCTCTGTTTTCCACCTTCCTTGATAAGGGAAGCAACCGCTGGACCAAGCCCACAGCTTCTGGGGAAGCCGGGCAGGAAAACAAGGATGTGGCCAGCCAGCCCTGGTAATCGCCACGGCGATGCATGGCTGGCAGGGCCCCGGGCCATGGCAGGGCCTGGCTTGGCCACGCAGAGCCGCCTGGAGGACCCCGGCTTACCTCTGTGATGCGGGGGTTGGTGCACCTGCTGTTGGCGCCCGACAGCTCCAGCCACTGGCTCTCGTGCACGGGGCAGTGCTGCCGCAGGGTACACTGGCCCTGGCTCTGGCACCAGCCGCACTGGAAGTCCGGGTCCGCCTTGAGGCACAGCCCGCAGCTCTCCCGCATGGCCCCGCACTTATAGAGGTGAACTGCGGGCGAAGGGCAAGAGGTACACTGGGGTGAGAGCGGGAGCAGGAGGGGCTGGGACTGCGGGCAGGAGTGCAGTCCCGGCCTCGGAGGATGAGCCACGAGCAGCCTCGTTCCTTCAGCCACTGTGACCCAGAGAAGACCAGAAGAGAACTTCGGGGCCGGCACGGGAACTGGACTGGGAAGTGGGGCTCCCTCCAGAATCAGCAGGGCTCTCTCCGCCCGTCCTGCTCGCCCGGGCCCTCCCGGAGCCACTGCCCACGGTGGGTCCAGACCTGGGAGGTCGCGGAGCAGCGGAGAGGCGAAGTGAGGAGGGCAGGCTCAGAGCCCGAGGGAGGGATGGAATCACAGGTGCCCTCGAACGCAGAGGCGACCTTCCGCCTGCCCCGCCTCCCCGCCGGGGCCCACCTTCCTCACCTTTGTTCTGCGCCGGGTTGTCAATGTTGAAGTGCCCGTTCCACACGACCGTCAGCTCCACCGGCAGGTTGTTGATCTCCATCCCTTCATAGGAATACTGCCGCCGGGATGGGGGTAGGAATGAGAAAAGCTGGGTCACAGAGATTTCTAGGGAGAGCCGGCTCTTCAGCGTGGGGCCCCCAGGGGTGCTTGGGGCTAGGGACCTNGCGCAGGCGCACACCCGGGGAGGCGTGGCCCAGGAAACGGGGCGGGGATAGGGGCGGGGCTGGGGGCGGGATCCTAAGGCGGGGGAGGGGCGATGCCCAGATGGAACACCCATTCCGAAAGAGGATTCCCCGAGTAGATGAGAGCAAGCTACTCGTCCCCCTTCCGCAGATGCTGGCTCCCACCTGCTCGGCTTTCCCAGTGTCCTTCCTCACTGTCCAGGGGAGCCCCGCCATTAGGTCCCCCCTAGGCCCTTCATGCATTTGGGGAACTTTAATTTCTGGGACAAGTTCACAGGAGGTGGGTGCTTTATCAAAGACCTGGAGAGGGCAGATCAATTCCCAGGGGGGTCCGTGGGTGCAGGCACTAGAAACGAAGGGGTTGCACTCCTCAGGGGCTGGGCTGATGGAGGTGAGGAGAGAGGAGAGCTGGGTGGGGCTTACAGGTGAGGTGGGAAATCCCATGGACACCCTACGTGCCAAACCTGGGGATCTGGGTGGAGACTCCAAAGGCAACCGCTGGCTCAAAGAGGCCAGGCCCCAGCTCTGGGGCTGCCCGTGGGGGAGCTGCCTCTAGGCCTGCACAGGGTCCGAGCTGGGCCCTGCTTCCCCACCAGGCTGGGTCTCTGCCTTNGGGGGGGGGCAGAGGCGGAGGAGGGGAAGGTGCCCCACCTCCCCCCCAGTATCTGCCCTCTGATAGCAGACACTTCTCAATCTCCAGAGAAGGAGGGTAGGTGGCAGTAACTCTGAGCCTGCCCACGGCATCGTTTCCAGTCCCTTCCTGGTGGTTTTCTCATTATTCCACCAGATTCTGCCCTCCACAGGGGGTGGATGGAAGAATGGAAACGAGACAGGTTTTCTGTCAAGGAGGGGCCGAGGGCTCGCAATTTGCTAGAGGGGTTCAGTCCAGGAGACCTGGTTTGAAGTGGTGTTTGCAAAGCCAAAGGCTCTTTTAACTTAGTTGAACTTTGGAGGGGCTGGGGCGTTGGGGGGTGTGAGGGATATGGGGGCAGCGGATGTCCCCTCCTCGGGGCTGGCTAGCTGCTAGTGCCTCACTAAGACGAAAGGCAGCTACAGAACCTCTGGAATGCACAGCCTGGGGAGGGTCTCCAGACCTGTCCCGGTGGATCCTATTCACAGAGGTTTCTAGAGGGGATGTTTGTAACCCTAACCTGGGAAATTGCTCTAATTCCTGAGTTACAGCATGGGCTTCAACGTGAATATACCATGACGTTGTCCTGACACACGACATCAGTGCGATGGCGTCCAGCCTTCTTCAGGCTTTATCCGAGCTCTCCCAGATTTTTCCCTAACTCCCTGGAGACACGTGCCTAGGCCAGGGAGCCACGCTCAGGGTTTTCCCCACAGTGATGGTGGTTCGCACTGTATCACGCACCCTCTCATAGACTTTCCCTTGTGACCCACGACACCTGGGCCAGGGCCAAGGTCTGAGCTCAAGCCATAGAATAAAGCAAAGCTCCCAGCCCTGCAGAAACAGCAGTGGGGCCTTTGATGATTGCTTAACTCAGTTGGTGACTCATAAACCTTTTGCCACGTAGTGCAGTAATCAGCTCCCCAGAGATTTTGTTCTTTGCTTCTGGGTCAGACTAGGTCGCTCTAAGACACCCTGAGCTTTCTCGAAAATCCTCATCCTCTCTGGACTGCTGGTCCTCAGAGGAGTGTGTGGGCCCCATTCAACAGAGTCATTTAGGGAGCCTACATGCAGATCCCAGGGCGTCCCCCTAGACCTGCTGGACTGGGAGATGGGGATCATTTCAAACAAACCGCTCTAGTGGCTCCGGTGTTGCATGGAGATAGAGAATCCCCACTCCCAGCAGGACAGGCATGCAGGGCAGGTGTGCCGAGGGGTGTGCAGGAGTAAGAGACGGGTGGGGGAGAGGAGGTAGGGAAGGGGAGAGGGAGAGAACACGTTTCCAGATCTCCCTCCCATCCCCTCCTCTAGCCAAGCTCCACTTCCTCTCCTTCCCATCTCCCTCCTCCAAAGCCCCTGGGCAGGTGCAGAAAAGGCTAGCTTCAGGCTCTTCTGGCCTCTGCTCTAGGAGGGATGCTGGAGTGGCGGGGCGGGGGTGGTGGGGTGGCGGCTAAGTCAGATCCAAGCCTGGCTCCTGCTTCTCAGGCTCAGGTCTGGTCAGGATTCACTGTGGAAGCAGCGGGTGGTGACCAGGGGCCCATCAGCCAAAGACCAATACAACCTACAGGCCTCTCTCAGGAAGGCCCCGAAGTCCCCCAGAGAGCAAGGCAAGAAATTCTGCATATGTGCGCATGCGTGTGTCCTTGTGCACAAACGAGTTCACATACAGTTGGCCTGAGAAGAGCTTAGAGCACAAATCTGTATGGTCTGTGTGTTCACACGTGCATGCCCACACATATGCACACGCACATGGGCTCGCGGGGCCGCAAAGGGGTTCTGCAGGGCCCCGCTGTGTGCATGTGAGCCGATGATGTAAGTCTCAGTTTCCCCGTATGTCAGGTGGGGATTACAAACAGTGGTACCTAAGGGGACTCTTTGGAGGGTGGGAGATAAGCGTCGTTGCTCTGAGCACAGCGCCTGTCACACAGAATGAGCGCTCCAATACTACTGTGTGTTTTATGTCTCTGTGTATACATTTGGGGATGCTGTCCAAAAATATGTTTGTGTTTCCTGTGTTTATGTTTATGCGAAGTAATAATAGCAGACACTTATTGAGTGTTTATGCAGCAGACACTCGGTACATATGGAGACGTGTGCATAGGAGAATGCTTATGTGTTCTGGAATACATGTGTACGTTTACACGCTTTCACTCTTTGAGGAAAATGGAAAATCAAAGACATCAAGGATCAGAATATGCTGGGCATGGCTTTATCATTTTATCGCCCATTCCAGGGATCTTGACCATGAAATATTATAGAAGTCATTAACCCTGGGTGATCCCCACCACCGCCTCCGTCTCTAGGGAGGTCACTCTCATTCCTGAAGCCTCCCCCTACGACCTGTGTTCTGTAGGGGGAGGGGGCCGACAGCTGGGGAGCGGGGACCACTGGCTCCCATCCCCTAGGACTCCCTACCTCTGCCGCTCTTAGCACTGATAGAGCTCTCTGTAATCGGCGGGCACTTAATCTGCACAAAACCCAGAGCGGAGGGGAGAGTGTTTCAGGCTCTCTGGGGCCAGGAGGTTAAGTGTCTCAATCAAGGTCTGGCACGCCGCAGCCTGTGGCTCCGGGATGACGTTGCTCATTACCTTGGGAAAGCGTGAAGCTCTGCCTTGGAGAGCAAAGACAAGACCTCTGTAATTTGGACATTCTTTCTTTGAACCGTTCCCTGTTCTGAGCTCTGAGATATTGTGCTGAAAAATGCTACCACTCAGATGGACATATCCGAACAATGGAAGAAAGAAACCTGTGTATGCTTCGTGCCCCCCTCTGGGACCCTGGAGGGCTCAGCAGACCCACTGCCAGCCGGGTTCCAGGAAAGCGGGGCGGGGGTGGGGGCAAGTCACCTCCCCACTGGTCTCCTCATCCTTGTTTTGCATGCGGTAAATTGGGGCACCGGGAGAAGATGGGAGGCTACGGTGGGCTGGGGGGAGCCAGGCCCGGAGCCGGCTGCCCCCTGCAGCCCACATGCTCTCTTGATTGCCAGTGACCGGGGGGGGGGTTCCTGGGTACTATTAGTAGTAGCACTTGTCATTTCCCTGGAGCCTTGGTCTAAAGGAGGCCAAGAAGCCCCGCAGTTGCCCTTCCCTCCGACTGCTGCCTGTGAGCTGCCCTGTTTTCCTCCCACAGCCCTCCCCCAGGCCTACAGCCATGGCCCCAGGCCTGTCCCCGAAATGTGGGCTGGAGGCGACCTGCCTGTCCACCCAGCCCAGCGTCACAACCAAGAGGAATTTTCCTGGGTCTCCTTTCCTTCTCTGCTCTCCTCTGAGACCTCTGTGTCACCCACCTTCCTCTGCCATCATAAACTCAGGGTTTCTGTTGGATTTCCCCACCCCACTGCCCAATTCCAGAAAGCTCAGGGATGGAGGAAGTGAAACAACATGACTCGTTCCCACAGTCCTCTCTGAGGCACATCGGACCTCGTTCCCAGGAATGGCACTCAGGCTGGGTATAAAGAGCTCAGTTGCTATTTTTTGCCCAACCTTTGATGGTGTGGGCGGTGTGTGTTATGAAGCTGGATTCAAGTTTTGAATTGGCTACTTGCTGTGTGACCTGGGGCTGGTCACATGCCCTCTCTGGGTTTCAGAGATCCCCTCTGTCACAGAATCGAGTATAGACCCTCTCTCAGGTCTATTCCTGCCCTGATACTATGTTGTCCTCTATAACTGTAGTAAATGAGGCTTGCCCCTGATGATGACCCCAGAGTTTTTTAAGGAAGTTGCTTGACGGCAAGCAGCATCCTGGCCCAGACCAGCATTTCCACTGTGATTCCTGCAAAGAGAGGCTCCTGGGAAAAGTCAGAGCTGAGCCCCTCTGGACTGCATGAGTCCAGCGGGTCCTGGTAGACAGAGGTGACCCTTCCTGGAATCTCCCTTTTGTGGGGCACACCTCCTGTTGCCTCCATTTCTAAGACCTTAAAATGGTACAGAAAAAAACTTTTCCATCACCTTCCTCATGAGGGTATAGAAATAAAAATGTTGCTTTGGAAGCAGTGACCTCAGGTCTTGCAAACCGGCCCCTGGTGGATGGGGGGCCTCAGATGATGGCACAGGTACCCCCACAGAGTACCCTGGACAAGGGGGTCCATCCACCTGTCAGGGCTCCGTTTTGTGCCTTTGTCCCCAGGAGGCTCCGACTCTGCCCCCACAGTCAGGACAATTTGACCCCAGCGGGCTCATTCACGGAGTTGGGCCTCACTCAGGAGTGCGGAGGACGGTGGGTCCCAAGGCACTGAGTTCTGACCAAGGAGTTTACAGGATGAGCTCAGGTGGCAATATGGGGTGCCCTCGTCTATTTAACTGAGCCTGATGAAACCCAGGGCCCGTGAGGCCCCGTCTTATAGTGTCTGGGGAAACAAGGGCTCAATCATCAGAGGCCACAGACTCTGTCCTCCCTCCTGACACTTCTGGGACCAGATTCCCTGGGGCAGCGTCTCTGACAAAACAGACTTTTCTCTGTGGCCTAAACCCCTATCTGCCCTCCACTGACCCACATGTGGGGCTCAGGCTTTTTCTTCCCACAGGAACTTGCTTATTTGGGAGAGAAGCACTTGAGTCAAATCCTTGGGGCTGGTCTGGTTGGCTTCAGGATTTATGAGGAAACAGGAGTTGTTTAATATCCCATTTGCTTGCAGGTTTAACCTGGAACGCTGTAGAAATCTGCCAAACAGACTGGCCGCCAGGATGGGGGAAGATGTGCCTGTGGGAGCTGTGGGGACACATCTAGGTTTTCTGAGGCTGGGCCATCAATTGTCAGTTCGGTCCCTGCAATGCTGAGTGACCTTGGGCAAGCATGTGCGCCTCTCTGAGCTCCATTTACCCCTAGACTTTTTCCTGCAAGGAGAGCGAGATGCGCCCATGAACTGCTTTGTCCAGGACTCTCCTGGCCCTATAGCACATCCCCAAATACAGTCACCATGTATGAGTACCCAGCAGCAATGGGAAGGATGAATGGGAGGCAGGGTGACATAGGAGGAGACCCTGAATCCAGACCCAGCCTGGCCCCTCAGCTAGCTGGGTGCCATTAGGGGCAAGGGGCGAGTTACCCTGAGGCACATGGAGCCTCCGCCCCTTCTCAGGCCTGCCTATATATTTAATTGTGTCCTTGTTACATTTCACTCTTTAAAGAAGGTCCCCCAAATCATACAGGTCTCAGCCCTCCAAAACTAGACCTACCCCTGTTTCTGGGTGTCCAGGTCCTCATTTGTACAGTGAGGAAGCATATTAAGCTTTCCTACAGCTTGAAAAAGTTATGAGTCTAAGAGCCTCATGTTTGCCTTTGAGCATCTGGGTGCTGAGAAGTAGCCGAGAAAGAGAATGAGAGGGAGCAGAGCAGTGGCTGGGAAGACCACAAGGTCAGGAGAGGAGCGGCAGGAAGGAAAGGTGATGCACAGCTGGGGCATGGCCATGGTACCCAGGAGTCAGGCGACAGCCATCAGCAGCCAGGGGCTGCTGGCCCGGTGTTGGTCGGGCATGGACCTATTGTGGATTTTCTAAACACTGGGCAGGTCTGTGCTGATCTGAGCAGTACCCTTCCAGCTACTTCCACCCTGTTCCTCTGCTCCCTTTGCAGGTGCCTGGTCTGTCTTGGAAGCCTCTGTGCTGGGACACGGCCTTTGTGCTGGTCTCAAGGCAGCTGGGAGCCTTTGCAACCTCCCTCCGGTCAGCCCCAGTGGGGGAGCAGGGCCCAGGGACTCCAGAGCGTGTCTCAGGAAGGAGGATGGACTCGGGTGTTCCTGGAGCCTCACATGCCCTGCCCACGAACAGTGCTCAGCAGCCCCGTGGCTGGTCCCCAAGCCGCTGCCAACATTTGGTGACCTCAGAGCCCAGCACTCTGCTGGGGGAGCCTCTGACGCTGTGCAGGGCAAGCAGGGCTGGAGGGAGCGGCTCCGCAGGGGGCTGGACTGTTTCGTGGGTGCTTGGGGGAAACCCTGCAGAGCTGAGCAGACTTGGCTCTAGAGAGGACCGCGGAAGGGGTAGAGGCGGGGGGCACTCACAGAGGCGGGGGCTCAGGCGGCCTGGGGGGCGGGGCTGGGGGCACTCACAGAGGTGTTCTGGCACTGCACACTGGAGCTGTTGAAGCGCAGGGCGGGCACCCTCTGCTCCGTGCCCTGGATGTTGAGAATGCATTCGTACCCGCGCTGCCCCGACTGCGGCTGGGGGAGGTTCTTGGCCTTCAGAGTGATGGGCTTGATCACCTCCACCGGCACCAGGAGCTTGTCCACTCGCAGCAGCTGGGGGCAGTCCTGGAAAAGACAGCACAGCTCGGGCTGGGGAGCAGGAAGCTGGAGGCGCAGGAGCTTCCCAGACACAGCCCAGATGTCCGCCCTGCTCCGCCTTCCCGCGGACACACCCACAGAAGGTTCTAGACACTGCCGGCCATCTCTAACCTCTATGTGGGAGGGAACGGGTCCGAGAAGTCCCAGATCCCACAGTCACCATCTGGGGGCCCACTTCTCACTGAGGTTGTCCCCTGCCCTCTTTGGGTCCCATTATAATGCCTGCCAGACTCTGGCACTCTTGGTTGCTTCCTCCCAGCCCCCCTCCCACACTAGCAGAGACAGACTCTGCTGCTGGGTGTCCCATGTCCCACTTTGGAATGATGACCCCTGTGCTTCAGTTCTAGGCTGACCAAGGGTTGGGACAGAGACACCACCAGAGCAGCTCTGCAGTGAGCCCCGGGCCCTAGCTCTGGCAGGTGGGTCTTGACCACAGCAGGAGGGCCCAGGATGGTCTTCCATACATGGCTGAGTTTGGGAATTGGGAATGTTCGGGAATGAGCTCCAGAGACCTTTTAAAATCCAGAAGCTTCTGACTGCACTCTGCAGCCCTCACCCCAAGGAGATGCCCCTCAGAGCAGATGCACATGGGGCACCTCTTGGATGCTAGCAAGGAGCACACTCATCCCTCGGGCTGGAGTGGGGCCCGGAGAGCCTGGGGAGTTGGAGGAAATGACTGGGCCATTTTCCCCTGAGGTCGTCAGGTCTCTCCAGGGAGGGCTGTGGGGAAAAATGAGGTCAAATACAGAGTGTGGGTGCTCTGTCCTCTGTCCAGAGGTGGGAGCTGACATGTAGCTGCTTTCTGAGGACCTGGGTGGAAGAGAGTCAGTTGTACCAGGCCCGATGGGCATGGGCAGGAGCGAGGCCTTCTGCAGACACAAGCAGGGCCTGGACCCCACCCCCAGCATCCCCCAGACGACTCCCGTTATGGCTCTGCTCGGGTCATGCTGAGCCGGATGGCTTCTGGGCAGGTTGGCCATCAAAAGCATGGTACACACAACCTTCTAAGGTTCTAAGGCCTGTAACCCCAGCCCTCCTCCCCAGCAGAGTACAGCAGAAAGGAGCTGTGGGGGAACGGCAGCCTGGGCGGGGAGGGGTCTCTGGGAGTCAGGCAGCTGGCAGCTGCCCCTCCTGCAAACAGGAACCCCTTCTGTCATTGAAAGTTGGGAGGGAGAAGACCCGCATTCTAGTGCCCGCTGAGCTTCTGACAAGCTATGGAACCCTGAGCTCATCACACCCCTGCTTGGACACTCAACTTCCTTATCCGTCAAGCAGATGGGATCCAAGGACCCATGTGGCTCTTCCCAGTCCTGGTTCTGAGATTTGGGGCGGTCTCACCTCTGCCCTTCCTTATTACCCTGGAGCCTTACTACAGGGGAGAAGATGCCCCAGGCCCATTAAACTAACCCTTTGCCTCCTTCCGGGAGCCCGTACCTTTATTCTGCAAAGCAGCTAGCAGAGGCCTGGCAGATCCGGCCGTCTCGCTTCTGGATATATCCCCCAAAGAATTGAAAGCAGAGACTAGAACAGATCCTGTTCACTCCTGTTCATGCAACATGACTGCCCACAGCCAAAAGATGGGAGCCACCCGAGCGTCCATCAGCGGTTGAATGGATAAACAACACGTGATATATACTGACAACGGAATGTGATTCCGTCTTAAAAGGAAGGAAATCTTCACACACATTACAGCGTCTGAATTGTGGAAACACTATACTAAGTGAAATAAGCCAGTCACAACAGGACAACAGATCACAAGATTCCACTGCTATGAAGCACCTAGAATAATCAAACTTAGAGACAGAACGGTGGTTTCTGGGGAGTCAGTGGTGAACGGGGACAGGGCTTTGGCTGGGGAAGATGACAATGTTCTGGAGACCGACAGTGGCGATGGTTGCACAAGAGTGTGAATGTGCTTAATGCCACTGAACTGCGCTTGAAACTGGTGAAGATGGTAAGTTTCATGTGTTTTTCCACCATTAAAAATCAATGAAAACACAGAGGAGCAGCAGGAGGGGAGGAGGAGCAGCTCTCCTCTCCCTAAAGCATTCCTCCCTGACCTCCCCTCCTGCCCCATCCACATCGGCACCGTGGGGGAGCTGGTCTGTGGTTGCGTTTGGAGGAAGAGAAGTCGTGCCTCGCTGGTTCCCACCACCTGCAGCAAAATGTCACCGTCCATGAACGATGCTCAGGACCTGTCTGGAATCTGGGAGTCCTCTGGACCAACCTAATGGATCCCCGCCACTTTGCAAAGGAGAAATTGAGGCAGGCAGCGGAAACATCATAGCTCAGTAGCAGATGTGTTGGCAGCTGAAGAATTTGACTGCCAACCCACTCTCTGTCCTCCCTGTAATGAAAGAGGCAAGTTCCTACTGGTGGGCCGGGACCCACTCAGGAGGAAGTGGTGCGTCTGGAAGGATCTCCTGGAGGTCCCGCTACACCCTCCCGTGGGGCTGGGACCTTGCCTGGGGCTGGGCTGCTTCTAGTCCAGGACGTGGGCAGACCCGTAACCCTCTCTTCCCCCATAAGATTCTCACTGAGGCTTGGCACACGTTCTTTAATGAGTCCTAATTGCCAGTGGCCCCATAAAGACCTAGTTTGCATATAAAAAGGTTGGCAGGTCTGAGAGTAAGTTCATTAATAATAATTGGAGAGGCCCACGGCTGGGCCGGGCCCATTTTCCTCTGGTGGCACTGACGATTGACCCCGATGTCCCTCCTAATTGAAATGTAAAATGGCAATTTCCCCAGGCAGCAAGGCAGGAAGAGCCCATCGCCACCACACTGTCCCCTCCTGCCACCCCCGCTCCTCAGATCCCGACCTGCCTCACACCTGAGATTCCAGGTGTAAAACCACCTCTATGGGCCGAGACTCATGGGAAGTTGCGAGAAACCACTGTTTCTCTCTGACCTGGGTCCCAAGACGTCACTTCCGAGCACCTCCACCAAGGCCTGGGGCTCAGACAATCACTTCGAGAGTCCTTCGCTAAACTAGGCGGGGAGTCACCAAACTCTGAACGCAAGCCTGCCTTCCTACGGCTCATTTCAGAGCCTTGAAAGCGCTCTAATCATTGCTTGGCTTAATTCTAAGTGGGGATTAAAAACTCTTCCTCCAAAGTGCTTTTGGTGTGTGTGGGGGGCGGTGTGTCCCCTGAACTACCATCTATAAAGCATCTGACACACAGAGGGAACAAGCACTCAGCAATGCTTGTTTTCTCCTCATCTTCCGCTGCCCAGTTCAGGTCGCAACTGGGCCCTCACCTACTCCCTTTTCTTACATCACTTCCAAAGGACGCATCTCCCCTGCTCCTGCCTCTGTGTGCTTTTCCACAAATACCCCATCAGCTCCCACGGTCCAGCTTTTCCCACCCCTTCTAGGCTTCTAGGCTGGCGATTTCAACAGCTCCAAATGCCCCAGACGGAAGGGAACAGGCACAGAGGCCCTGGGTCTGTCCACGGCTCTTCTAACAACCCCTCTTCTGGAAGGTGACATCCTACAGCAGCATGTTCTCTGTGCTCTGAGAGGGGACCTCTGTCCACCAACCATGTGGCTTTGGGCAAGTCCCCCAAACCTTCTGGGTCTCCTCAGCCACAGAATGAAGAGGCTGGTTTGGAGTCAATGAATTTTATGGTCCTAGTTCTATTATTAACCCAATAGATGACCTGGGACACACCATGATATAGCCTTTCTAAAGCTCAGTTTTCCCATCTCTCGAATGGGATAACAGTGCCTGCTCAACTAGCTCTGGGTGTGGTATTCAAACATTGATCAGTTGCACACACACTGGAGGGGGCTAGGTGGCAGAGGGACCTTCTGGAAGGGCCATTTACCTTCCAGTAGGGAAATATTTTAATATTTTAATAACTGGCCCATGGCAACCTGGTACAGTCTTAGGCAGTGAGTGGTGCTGTCATGATTCTAGCTAACACAGCACAAGGGGTTCATGGATTCCATCCACTGCGCATACCCCCACCTGTTCTGCCTGTGGCTACTCCCTGCAGTCGTAAGAACTGCGGGCTGAGAGCGGCAGTGGTTTGAGGTGCAAGGAAATCCTGAACGTCCTGGCTTTCAGGCGGTGGCTCCAGTGGGCCCCAGGTCAACTGCCCAGCCGCACGCATGCTTTTGGTTTTCCCCGAAATGCACGCAGAAGTCAAGAGAGCACTGTTAATTCCAGGGAGCGGGAATATCAAGCCAAAGTGTGAAAGCAAAAAGAGGCCTTTCCATCCACCGTGTCCAGCATGTCAGTGGCTGCTTTATACAGAGGTTTCATTGCATATTTAAATAATTGAACAAGGACATAAAGCACGCTGCGGAGCTGAGAGAGAAAACACTGCCCTTAGGGCTGGTGCCGCCTGGGGAGGGGGCGGTAGGCTGTGGATTTACAGCCCCTGCTGTGTGCACAAGATGAGGGCTCTAATTCTCCTGGTTGTTACAGCAAGATTGGGGAACTGTGAAGCTCTGGGGGAGCACGGGGCAGGGGCGGCACCTAGGGGCAGCTAAGGAATACGTGATTTGCGGGGCACGGCTCTTGCCACCAATGTCACCTCGGCCCCCGTTAATTCCGAAGAAGCCAGCCCTAGCCCTAACCCCCCCCCCAAATTTACACTCACCTTCTAAGTCCCATAGTGCCCAATACAAAAATGTAACGCACCATATATTTTCTTGCTGTTCCCTAAGTTTATAATGCCATTAGTGTGATCTACGATGGGCTGGTTTATGGAGAGAGCAAAGTAATAATACAGAAAGGAAATACCCATAACCCCAAGGGGGGGTGGGGCAGACGAGACTGATGGAAATGTCAATTGCCTGGAGACGCGGCAGCCCCGGAACAGAGTACCTGGAATGGGGGCAACGTGTGGGCTGGAAGCAAGTTCTTTGGCTACATTTGGCTTTGTTTTCTCAAAGGAGGGTGAAGGGCATGGCGAGGGGCGTCTTGTTCCCTTGGGTCAGGCCCCAGGAAGGGCCCTTCTTGCCAGATCACTGACAAGGGAGTTGATTTGATTTCCCTCCAGAGTCCAGTGGGGGCGTAAATGCCCTTGGTCTGCCCTGTCTCAGGACATGGTGCTTACTTCGGTCCAGGGGCTAGGACCCCGCCCACCCTGCCAACTCTTCGTTCCTGGAGAGGGCTGGCATGGGGGCTGGCAGGTGTTACGATACCCATCTTGTCCACAGTAGAATTCATTTTGCCTCTTCAGATCTTACACCTGCTCTCTGGAGTAAACGCTGTTTGAACTTCCAGAAGAGAGGGCCTGCAGGAGCTTTCTCTCTGAGACCATGTACCGTGGGCCTTCCTAGCAAAGCCCATCTGGTCTGATGCCCAGGGAACCGCTTCAGCAGCTGACTTTGCTTTTCAGTTGAGATGAGAGATAACAGTACAATCGTCTATGGAGGATAAATTCTTGTCAGTGGATTTGCTTTTCCATGGAAGTTCACCTCTGTTCCCTGTGGGTCACCGTTGTTATGTGTGCAGGCATGATGGGTGCTCCTGGCGTGGAGCCTGGGGATTCCAAAGCCATCCAGGGACCAGAGGCCCTTCCTACCTGGTGGAGGTGGGGTGCGGCCCTGTTAACAGCTGTTCCTGGGAAAGGCTGTTCCACCAGGAAGCAAGGAGTCCCTCCTGACTCTGGGAGAAGGGGCTGAGTATAGGAAGACTCACCCCACACCAGCCTTCCTCGCCTTCCTCTCTCATTTCTCTTTGGTACCCAGGACCTGGCAGCTGATCTAAAGACCCAGGCTTGTGATTGTTATGCCATCATTAGTTGAAACAAAATCATTCTTTGTAACTGGAATATAGTTACTACAAACAACATATGTTTATTGGGCATTCTATTTCTAAGAATTGTAATTATGCTAGAATACTTGCCATTAATATAATAACAACAATGATCGACCAGTGCTCTGTTCCAGACCAATAACTTCACCTGAATGCACTCTTTGTTCAGAGGGGGAAAAAAGAGGCAATTCAGCATCGCTGGTGAGTCAACAAAGCCAGTGCTGAAACGGGAAGATGCAGGGATCAAAGCCTTCCTGGGGATACAAGATGGTGCTGGGGCGATGAAGAGCCACCTGGACGTCTCCCACTTGACTGACAAAAGGACACTCTCTGCGTCCCCGCACTCAGATGTTGAAAGGAAATGAAAGCCTGGGGACTTCCAGAAGAATCTCTGGCTCCCCCTTTCATCCTATGGGAATGGGGCTGGGCCTGGATGCCTGGGGAGCCACAGGCCCTGAGGCCAGGCAGCAGTCACCCTGGTAGGTAGGACAGGGAGACCACAGCCTGGACTTGAGCACTCACCCTCTGAGACCACTTCTTGGGCATGGACCGCTCCTTGGTGCTTTCCGGCTTCTTCCCACTTACAATTAAAGAACTTTAGAGATCATGTAGACCAACGGTCCCATTTCGCCCAACTCGAAATGCAGACTACAGATGGCTTATGCACCTTGGAACCTCTCACAATGCCCTGCGTATGGAAAAGGCTCAGGAACTGGGCAGTGCAGGATGAAAGGTGACCCTTTGGGGAAGCTTTGAGTACCATGCTGTGAATAAGCTCTTCCCCTGGCAGGAGGGGGGAACCCTTGTGTCCAGGGTCTTCTATAAAATCACCTTTCGAATGTCTAATTTTCTTTGTTTATGCCTTATCCCTGCTACTCTCTCTTCCCAGAAACCAAACTATAGAAAACAAAATAACAACATAAAAAAAGGTCACCTTATTTCCATTAGCAGCCAGGGGCTTGCTTTGTAAGCTCTGAGCATAATGACCTCCTTCCATGACTCGGAATGGCTGGATCAGTCAAGAGTCCACAAATATTTATTACTTCTTTCCTCTTTGGTACGTTCCCCAGGAAGATGCCGCTACAATGACCATCACGAGGTGGTCAACTCTGGATTCTTCTCTATACTTTACTCAAAATGGCCCCAGTCTTGAGCTAGGAAGAAAGCAGCCTTCAAACTTGGACCAGAAACACAGCCTCAGAGCTTCCCGTTCTTAGACTAAATAAACATCCAGGAAAAAGAGGCGCAAAAGTGACTTCCATTCAGTGATGCAATGAGGGAGGGATGGCGATTCCAAGTTCCCGGGGAGCCTCTCGCTCTAATGGCCTGCCTGGCTCACCATCATGCACTCCGGTGAAATGGACAGTGTCTAAGGGTGGTCGTGGTACGTTAGCTCATCATCACCTTCCAGGGGCCACGTTCCTCCAGGCCTCTCTCTTTCTCAGGAGCCCCGGCTCAGAGCCTCGGAGGTGCTGTGGCTCACGGGCAGCCTTTGTAGGTTGGGCATTGTGCCTGCCTGGCAACGTGGACCCTCGCAGACATGGTCCTCCTGCAGGGATCCCTGAACTGCCCTGGGAAACATGGTGGCTTTTGTTTTAGTCTCTGCTAGTTCTTTTTTCCTCCTTCTGAGTGGCAGATGCCAGCTTCTTTTATGTATTAAAAAGAAAGAAACTTGGGACAAGAGGAGCAAACAAGAAAGAAAAAGAGGAAATTTGAAAACCTTCTTCAAGGTAATTAAATGATTAGGGGACTTTGAAATCCATCAGATAGCTCAATTGTTTCTGCTTTCATCTAGTTTATCCTTGAGCCTCTCCACACATGAAACCTGTGCCAGATACACCAGTCTGGAAAGCCGGAGAGAGGCTGAAAACCTCTTTGTTTCTGCCTCCATCAAGTAACTTGCAGGTTCCTGAAAGAAGGAAGAGGTTTCTTCCTGGGTCCTTGGCCCCTGATCCTGGGGGTGAAGCAGGCCTTCCTCTCCTGCCTACATGCTCCAAGATAAGGGCTCAGGGCTGGGGAGACTGGACAGCCTTTTTTCAGGGTCTTCATGCCAGTGGTGTGCCCTTTGCTGTCAAACCCACATCTGTCCTACTAGCTTTAGATCCCTTTTGTCTTAAAGAGGAACAAGATCAACACACAAGTGTTAGCTTCCCATTCCTTTTTAAAGCCAACCTGTAATCTCTTTCCCCCTTTTCCCCATAAAGAGACCATCTAAGTCTGGGTCTCTTTTGTCACTTGTGATCAAGAGCAGTCCTTTCTAGCCACAGACAGACCTCGTCATAGAGAGAGAGGGCTTTACGTCTGGAGACTTTCATGGCCTCTTCTTTCTTCTCTTTGTTTCTCTCTGTTTCTTTCTAGTTTCCTCCTCATGTGCTCCACTCCGTCAGACCGTCCTCTCCCCATGACCACCTCACCACTCCTTGCCTTTTCCTCGAAAATCGATTGTCCTGTCCACCCTCTACCTGTAGAATTCCTGCTCAGCCATCAGAGCCTGGGAAGGTGGGATGCATAGGTTGGGTTTTCTCACTGCCAGGCACAGCTCAGTCACTGTCCCCGTGGGCTGGCAGAGCCCCACGCAGCAGGTGTTGGTAACAGGGACTACATCACCCTCCCCTTTCAGCCTCAGAGGCAAGGCAGGTTCCCTCCTACCTAAAGGTTTGGCCAAAGAGAGGGTTCCCATGGGAGTAGAAGTCTGGGGAAGGGGACAAGGGCACTGTGATGGGCCTCTGTGTTCTCACTGTTCCTTTCCTGTCCCCCAAACAGCTCTTATGCTTCCTGCACAAGGACCATGCTCAGCTCTCATAGCTGTGGGGTTTCCCACCTGGTCATGACACCTATGTGGGTCTGGAAGGGGCTGGAAGGTACATCCAAGGCTAGGGAAGGGGGTGAACGTGTTGGAAACTGTCTGAGGCCAGTGTTAATGGAGACGGCATGGGCCAGGCTGGCAGTTCTGCCCCCGCATTCAGTGGGGTCTAACCAATACTGTGTGTATAGATATATAAAATATATCTTTCTATTCTAAATAACCACATTCTAAAGCAACCACTCTCTTCAGTCCTACTGGCCTGATGGATGGAGTCACACAAGCATCATAATGGCTGAACAACAGCAGACTTTTCCAAAGTATTTTTACACCCACTATCTCTGAGGTCCTGGCCCACAAACTTACATCCTAAGAAAGGCAGCAACACAGGCATGGAGTATTTCTATTATGATGATGAGTAGTCTTTAAGGATAAGAATAGGGGTTGCTGGGGGGCTCAGTCTGTTAAACATCCGACTCTGGGTTTCGGCTCAGGTCATGATCTCAGGGTCATGAGATCTAGCCCCTCCCTGGGCTCTGCACTCTGTGGGGAATCTGCTTGAGATTCTCTCTCTCCCTCCCCCTCTGCCCCTCCCCCCATGCATGCACTCTATCTTTCCCTCTCTCTCAAGAAACAAGAAGTAAAGCAAAGCAAAGCAAAGCAAAACAAAACAAAACAACAACCAAAAAAAGGGTAAGAATTAAGATTAGGAGAGAATAAAGACACAGCTTCTTAACCATGAAGCCAACTCTAGTGATTCCCAGATGGGACCGTGCTACAGAACCAAGTACCAAGCCCACACTCAGAGTTCCTCATCCAATTGGTCTGGAGTGGAGTGGTTAGCTTCGAGTTTCCAACAAGTTCACAGGTGAGGCTGATGCCGCTGATCTGGGAACATGTGGAGAACCACCACTCTGGCTGATAAGTTGACTATTCTTTCTTATTTCTCTCTCCCTGTTACTCAACTTGTCCAATTTGATCTCAGATACGCTCTGTGGACCATGTTCCGAGGGACAGAGTCTATACATAGCCTTGCTGTGTACTTGTAATTGTTTCTATCACACACACACACACAGGCCCATCTCTCTGGAATTGTTCTAGAACTCACCTGGCAGGTGGAGGGTCATCATGGCCAAAGTGACCTAGAATGTGCCTTTGCCTGTAGGTGACCCTCTAGGACTGACTCAGAGCCCACCGGCCCCAGCTCAGGGCTTTGCGCATTTAGTGTTTTCACAAAGTGGTCCCTTAAGAGTCAGGGTTGGGGTGGAAGCAAGTCCTGTGGGGTTTGCCTTTGTTTTCTCTTCTGAAGGGGAGGCCTGCCTCATGTGCCCCATGCTCATGCCAAGAAGCATTCACCCCTCTAGGTGCCCGGACCTACCTCGGGCAGCTTCACTCGGCCTTCCTGGAAGGAGCAAGTCTTGGGGTCGTGGGTACAGACGTGCCGGTATTTGCACCAGTGACATCGGTATGGGCTCTCAACGCAGGACAGGCACCTGTGCACAGAGGGGAAAGAGGCACAAATCACAGAGCCTTGGTGAACCCAAAGCAGAGGGCCTAAGATGCCTGGGTCTAGCTAACTGTTTTTTAAACCACCTTCCAACTGCCATAACCAGATAGGTAGACTAACATTCCACCAGCCTAGAGCCCAGAAGTGTCTCTGGTTATGCTAACTAGCTTGTTCTATAGGGAGAGGAAAACAGAACAGCATTTTAAAACAAGCAGGGCTTTATGAAATCAGGTCCTGTGGTTTTCAAATGATACTCTGTGGAACCCTGGGGGTTCCATGGAGTTTTGTTGGAGACAAGGACATAGACATGTGGGGTTCCTAGACAGAGTGGTCCCAGGCCTTCCTAACCCTCAGCCAGAGTATCTCCTCCTTCCATCTGTTTTGTATATTGGGCTTCCTCACCTAATTTTGGTTGGAGAAAGGCTTCTCTGGCTCGTACCTTCTCAGTCTGGTCCAACTCCATCATTTTAGAGAGGAGATAATCATATAATAAGAGCAAAAACATGAGCAGTGCCCAGACAGTGGCTCTTAATGCTATGCTTATAATGGCTCTCCTAGTCCCCACAGCTGTCTTGTGGGCCAAGCAGGGTGAATGAGCAGACGCAGTGACCAGCGTGTCCCAGCCAACTGAGGCTCTGCCCAGAAGGGCCCCGGCCATGTCAGCAGTGAAATTTTTGGGTGGCATTCTCAGAAGGAGGACTACAATTTCCCCACGGACAGAGGACACTGGGACACGAATAGTTAAGTTTCCAGCTGGTCTGACTCCAGAGCCCGAGACTCTGCCCCCCCTGCCTCCCCTGGGGTAGTAGACGCTTCAAACAGGGCCCGGGCTGGAGCCAGAGCCCACCAGCATGTGCCTTTCAGCCCCGCTCTGATCCTCCGTAGTCCGAGTACTGAGCCAGCCCACACGGGACTGGGGGGGGGGCTGACCCTTCGGTGCTTGGCCTGGACACACATGGGGGCTCCTCTCCCTCCTCAGAGCCCTCTTCTCACCCAGGGTGCTGGCTGCTCTGTTCTTCAGGTGAGGGGCACCCTCTTCCTCAACAGATGGTGGGAACCAAATCGGGTTAGACAGATTGATGCCAGGGAAGATGTATGGGCTAGGGATTTGGAGAGCCCACGCCAGGTTCGTACTCTGCTCATTCCTGCCTCTTCCTGTTAACCCTGTGGGTACCAGATGATGGGCCTGTCTCATCCCCCTTCTCCCTACAGGGCCTCTAGACGGCAACTCCTCGGCACAAGTGCTGGCATCTTCCATCGCTGGATGAACCCTGACCCCAGGAACAGGGAGCTCGCTGAGTGAGGCTGGGCGCCACTTACGAATTGTGGACGCTGCAGTTGTAAAAGACAAAGCTGGTGCTGGCAAAGGTCATGCCGGTCTCCTTCGACTTGAGCTGCAGCTGGACGACATGGTGGTCCCCTGTGGGGTGGAGCCAACCACAAGTTCAGCGGGGAGGCCAAGACCCCGTGTACGAGTCCCCCTGAGAGTGATGCATGCTGGGAAGGGGGAGCCCGCTCTCCCAGGGGGGCTCTCAGCTCTGGCAGGACTCTGATTCACGGGGCCCAGTCCCAGGACAGCCCTGAGAGCATCTGCAGAGGGCGCTTCTGGTCCATTCCACCGTCCGTCCACGCTGTGGTGGTGCCGTACCCGCCCCTCCCGTGCCCAGCAGCTTCTCTCCTGTCTGCACACTGTGACAGGCTCGCGTGCAGGGTGTCCACACCAGACTCCCCGAACTACACACACACACACTGATTAGCTACCAGGACGGATACGTAGACTCTTTGTAACACTGCTGCAGGCCACGCATGAGGTTTTTCATGACTGCGCGTGTAGGCGCGCGCCTAAGTTCATTCCCCATCTCGGTAAGGAGACACCCTGGGTTGACAGCCCCGCCTCTGGGGTGGGGGTGCTCAGAGCTCCATTCTGGGGGCTGTCCCTGCAATCCTCAGCTGGCACCAGGGAGGAGCTGGAGCCCATATTTAATTTACAGCCCTGACCCCAGGCCCCCACTTCCAGCCTTGTTCTGTGCCTTCCCCGAGAGTCTCATTAATCAATCAGCTCAGAACAAATGTGACAAGCCCAAATGGGAGCGCCAACATGGAATCAATCTGCCCAGGCGGGGCCTGTCCCTCACCAGTGCTGGGCCTCTTTCCACCCGCGTTCCTCCCAGTGCAGCTGGCTGTGAACTTGCAGCTCTGGGACTGTAGGCAGTGGCCCAAGATCAGAGACTCAGCAGAGCAGGCAGGGCGAGGGGCCAGATGAGCCCTGGCACCCCCACCCCTGCTTATGACCAGCTCCCCCTCCCCCACGATCCCTCCACGCCCACCCCCTCAGGCTCCAGGACCATCTCTGAACTCAGCCGGCACATTCTGATGCTGTCCTGGCCTTGGCCTCTCTCCACTCTCTTTGCAGCTGCTCCTCACCTCGGATGACGCTGCCTCCGGGGTGCTCACCTGCTTTCAACCATCATTTCTACGAGCAGCGAAAAGACACTTCATCCCCTCTTCCATTTCCTAGCTGCCAACTCACCCCTCCCCTGACTCTCCCCAGCCTGTGGGCTCCCTCAGTGGCCCCGTGCCTGTCCCGAGTTCTCATCAGGGCAGGGGGAAGGACGTGCCACCCAGCTTTGCCTCCGGGGACCACTCACCGTTCTCGGTGATGATCCGGGGCACCTCCTTGGCTGCCGGGGAGTAGCACTGGATCTGATTGCCTACCACCAGCCCATCCATCTCTGACAGGTCCTCAAAGGTGCAGTTGACGCCAGCTGACAGCTCCGGGACATTGTATGTCTCTAGGACCAGCTGCGAACGGCGGGGCAAGGGGCGAGAGAGGAAGAGAGTGAAGTGGGGAAAGAGAGGATGCGTAGTAAAGGAAGAAAGAGGGAGAGCAAGAGAGAGGAGAGAGAAGGAAAAGAAGGAAAAAAGGAGGCAATATTAACATAGAGAAGAAGAGAGGCAATTGATCACAAGACACAGAGACAAGGTGGTGGGGTGTAAAGGGACAGACACAGAGGAACCTTCATTACATATGAACGGATTTGGCCCCAGGAAACGGGAACACTTAGGGGATGTGTCTGTAGAAAGAAAGGCAGGCAGGACTCAGGTATGGTGGTTAAGCTCCCCTTCCCTTGTTCCCGGCTTTGGAAAAATCTCAAACCAACCACCAAGTGCCCAGTGCACGAGCTTGGGAGCCGTCCTGCCCCTTTCTCCCTCCGCACAGACATTCTCACAGACACAGATGTAGTTCCCAACACCCTCCCTCTCTTGGCCACCCTTTCCATCCTTTTTGGTATCACACTTTCCCCCCGTCTTTCTATCCATTGTGCAGAAAGCCTCTGCCCCCACATTCCTGTGCCTGGTCCCCTCTTCCACCTCCGGGGACGCATGCTTTAACGCTGCTCTGGAGCAGCTAGGCTGGTCAGGCGTGGCCCAGCTCCCCTGAGGGGCCTTGGTGGGCTTCGGTGGGGAGAGGGTTCTGCCACGTCCCCAGACCCAGACCCCCCTGCCCTTACCAGGACATTGTACTGGGAAACAGAGATGTTGCTGGGATGGACGGTCAGCCGGACGCACTGCTTCATGTCAGAGGCAAACCTGCGGGGCTCTCTGGACCGCTCACAGCGCTCCTTCCGCGTGCACCTGGGAGGGACAGAGCGACACGTGACTCAGGAGATGGCCACTTGCTCCTGCGAGGGGTTGACGCGGAGGTCAGGCCCTGCCGGCGGCTCCCAGGACGTGTCCAAACTCAATGTGTCCAGGCCTGACCTTTCTGCCTCCTTCCTCCAGCCTGGTCCACCCCGACCATGCCCGAATTTGAAGAAGATGGCAATCCTCATTCCCTGTTGCCAAATGCAGAGACTTGAGCGTCATCCTAAAGACCCCTCCTATACTCCTCTTTCCTGTAAAGAGTTGCAGAGTCACTATTCGACCTCCCCACTCATCCTCAGCCCTCCTCCCCATTTAGGCAAACCGAGACCTGTTCTCACTGTCTATACAATATATTGTATAAGCCTATAGGCTTTCAGATTTCCTCACCTTGTGTGGGCCAGTTCTGCTCTCTGGACCACCCTTCCTGCACATTTCCCCTGTCCAACTCCCACCTACCCTTCCAGACATGGGTCAACGATTATGCACCTGCAATCTCTCCCCTCCACCCGCCTAGGCAAAGTGAAGAGCATTTGGGAGTTTCTTATAGTCTAGAACTTCTTCAATTATATGATAATTACAGGTAGCCCTCTCCTACCAGGTGTGAGCTCAAAAGAAGAGACTCTTCCTGCCTTATTTTGGGATCCCCTATATACCTCATGTCCAGTAGACAGAAGACAAATGTGCGTGGTGGGGGAGGGAGGGAAGGAAGGATCAAAGGAGCAGAGTGGAGGCTTAGCAGCTGTGTCGTTCAAAGTATACTGTGTCACAGGTAGATGCCGTCCGGGGAGACCTGGGATGTCACAGGCCGAACTGATGGGGCTCGTGAAACACGCATGTAAGAATCACGGCCCTTCCACCAAATGTGCACACCACACACGGGGGAAGGTGCTCAAGCTCTCTGTCCGGGGCCGGGCCATCCCTGCCTTCCAGTGGGAGTTCCCTGCACACACAAATCTGAGCTTTAGTCCAAGTCAGATAAACCCCAATGGGCACGTGGACCTTCGCTGAGCTGCTGTGACTTGGAAACTGTGGGCCCCTGATTCTGCGGTGCGGTGAAGGGAAGCAGGGTCCTCAGAGGGACCAGCTGGGGTAAGCTGCGACAGCAGGGAGATCCTTCCTGAGTGGCTGATCTGTTTTGGTTAAAGAGGAGAGAGTTCAGAGGAAGGAGGGTATTGGGGGCTGGAAGGGACGGGAAGGAGCACCAGGCAAGGAGTCTAGTACAAACCAGAACGGCCAGGATGTCATGTGGAGCCCGCGTGGGGAGGGGAGCATCGGCCTGGAGAAGCTGACAGGTCAAGGGTGGGGCTAGAGACGAGGGAGGAGAGGCTCCAGGACACCCCGAGCTGCTCGGGGCACAGGCGAACACCACAGGGAAAGAAGGCACTTTGGCTTCAGCGGGAGGAGCAGCCTAACGGTGGAGAGTCAGGGGAGAGTTCAGCGAATGAAGGAGAAGTCACCGCGAGTGTGGACTAAAGGGCGAAGAGGAGAGCCCGGGACAGAAAGGATGGCCACGGAGCAAACTGGATGTGTAATGAGAAAGTGGAAAACAATTCTGAATAATACACTCAGGGCTGCTAGCCACTGAGCGCTCTGTAGGCACCACGGTAGGAGGCTTACGGTTCATGTCCAAGTCTCTCAACAATGCCTCGAGGCAGGTACCATTGAAAAAACCCATTTTATAGACCTGGAAACTGCAGAAAGTGCGGGTAAGTCACTTGTTCAAGGTCACCGGCTAATCAGAGAGAACCAGTATTTGAACACAGATGAAGGCTGGTGCCTCTGCTCTTGACCGCTGCGCGGTACCTCCCTGAAGCTTCGAGACAGAGAGGCGAGGGACGGGCCGCCTGGCTACAGACTAGACCCGCTTCCCCGCCATCTTGATGTTCTCTTCATGTGGCTTGCGGCGATTTCTAAAATTTCCCTTCAAGCTTTGTCTCTAGGCTAATCGCTATTTTTGCCTGCCACTAGGATGCACTCTGAATATCACGGCAACTCGTGACTTGTCTGGGATCCTTCTAGGAATCCTGAGAGCGGAGGGTCAGACGTGAGTGTGGTCACCTCCCTGGCGCTCCCTGGCTGCTCTAGCAGACCGTGGCAACAAGGGCATCTGCCTAAAAGTCTTGGAAGTTAATTTAGCAGGCTAGCTCCTCTGTGAGGACTTCATTACCTCCAGCCATTAAGCTAATGTTATGGACTTTTCCAGGGTGTCTGCACTGGCATCGCTATTAATAGTGTTATTACTCCCATTAACAGCAGACCCAGAGAGCTGGTACAGGCTTAAATTATTCACTGACTCCCCAAACTTTGAAGTTCTTATTTCCAAGAGCAATCAGAAGGTCTGAAAAATGTCTTTGATTAAATTACAAAGAGAGGAAAAATGAACCTGCGTCCAGGTCAAACATTACCTGCCAAATAGAAACCCAGAGGAAGAAGCGAGGACCCCACCTCTCTTGCAGGTGTACAAGGGTACTTGGCTGGGGGATCCCAAGATGAGGTCTACCTGCATGGTTTGCTGCTTCCGAGGTTCATGTGGCTGCAGCCTTCCATGGCTCCCCGATTTTGAGAGCCCCTGAGCCAAATACTTACCATCCCCCTTCCCCAGGTTTAGGTCTTACCAAGGAAGCCACCTGTAGCCTACAATTTGAAACATCCCATCTAACCGTGTAATTTGGGGCAAATTGCTTAACCTCTTGGTGCCTCGGTTTTCTCTTCTACAAAATGGGGACAAAATAGTATCTACCGCATAGGGTTATTATGGAGAATGAAATGAGGTTATGCAAGTAAAATATTTAGAAAGGGCATAGCTCACACGCGATAAGCCCTCAATAAATGTCCGCCAGCATTACGATCCCATCCCAGCTCTGCCCTCCTCGTGCAAGCCCTGCCGAACTGCAGCTGACACAGAAGCACGGAGTTTTCAGACTGGCCCATGGGGGCAAACCAGAAACAAAAAGACAGAGATAGCTCCAGCAGTTTTCCTCCTAATGAGGGATGGGGAGCCCCAGAGGCCAGGAGGGAGGAAAGAGGGAAAGAGTGGTCTGGCTTGCTTGGAGCTCTGCTTTCTTACTAGCTGTCAAAGGGTATTGACTACTCAGCTCTCTTAGTGGAAAGGCAAGTTTAAGGTCAGTGTCAGGGATGTTTTGACATTTCTACTATCCCTCAGGGCCCATGAGGGTGGAGGCTGCGAATGTCCAAATGTACAGACAACTGACCTTAGGTGTGATAGGGTAATGGAGGGGGAAGGACAAATCCCTTCTGAGTCCTTACAGGGTCTGTCAGGGTAATGGCCTCCTACTCTTCCAGGACTGTGATTTCTCATTAGCCCCGGCAAGAGCTGGCAAGTGTGCAAAGGATTCATGCACGACTTTTGGGGGTGGCGGGGGTGATGGCTTAGATGTTTCCTTCAGTGGGTCTCCAGATACTTCTTACAGAATTTCCATTAGTTCTGCTGCGGGAAGACCCTGGAGGTGGAGGAAGGTCCTGCTTCACCCATTTGCCAAGCAGGTCTCAACAATACACTCTGGGTGACTTGGGGTCTTCAGACAGTCATGCATGCCACCACCCTTGCCACCCTCTCCCCCCAACACAGACCTGCAAGGGGGGGGCAGCAAGAAGGAGACCCCAGCAGACAGTTCGGGCAGGCCCCCAGAATTGGAGTGTGGCCCTGCTCACTTCCTCCTACAGCCCTTCCTCATCCCGCTTTCTCTGCAGTTGGACCCTCCAGCCCCAGTTCAGAGGTGCCGAAAGGCCGTGGGGACAGAGGCCTGGCCCTTGGAGGGGTTATTATTCAAGCCAGTGGTTCCAATGAGATTATCCTCTCTAATGAAGTGGCCACCTCCGCCCTCCCCTAAGCCTGAACTTTCGCTGCTGGAGAATTCCCAGCC
This sequence comes from Ailurus styani, assembly GCA_002007465.1. Lineage (NCBI taxonomy): Eukaryota > Metazoa > Chordata > Mammalia > Carnivora > Ailuridae > Ailurus > Ailurus styani. The sequence goes on along the minus strand of LNAC01000049.1, from coordinate 491,366 downwards.
AAGTGGAAAATTGGAAAAGAGAGGAACAGAGAAAGGAAGGGCGTGAGGGAGAGGGAAGAGGTGGTGATTAAGCTCTTTAGAAATTAATTCCTAAGGACAGTGATAGAAATATTAACGTCCAGTGCCGCCAGCTGGGCGAGCAAATTTCAGTTTGGAATTGGGGCTGTGAGTGGGGCTTGGGCGAGCCTCCAGGCTGGGGGTGGGTGGGTGGCCCATCCCCTGGCCCTCCAGCAGGGTCCACCAGCCTTGGATATCAGAGTGTCTCCTGGCTTTTCCCCACAGCTGACCCCCAACCATCCTTAACATCTGACATTGGTCACGGCCTGGGCGGAAGGGCACCGTTGTGGGGAGCTGTATCTGGAATATGAGGAGATTGAAAAAATGGGGTGGGGGTAGGGTTTCCCAAATCATCTCTACAGAAGAGCTAAGAGGAATGCTCACTCTAACATGGCCTCTTGGGTCACGGTACCCACGTCTGGGAACCCTGGCGAGGGAAGAAACTGGGTTTGCCAGTACCGTTGGCTTTGTCCTCTTCAGGAAAGCCCGTGGAAATGGGCAGCTACGTCTGTGTGGCTTGAGTGAAGGTGAGCTAGATGGGGAAAGGAACTCTTCCAGGCAGGTGAGTGTGCAAGAGGTTTCCCACATGAAGGGGGTGGACCAGGCCAGCCCTGTAGGGTCGTGATTCTAGGATCCATGCCCTCGACCGAAGTATCTAGGCAGTTCTTAGATAAACCATGACTACGCTCCAATTTCCCTTGCCACCAGCTGCTGAGCCGGCAACTGGGCTCACGACACCCTGCCATCTCTAAAGCTCCAGAGCCAACCTGAGCAGCAGCTATGGGGTTTCCTGCTTCCTGGACCCCAGCCACTAAAGCGGAAGGAGGGCACAGGACCTCATAGAACCAGCAGGTGCAGGAGTCCAGAGGAGGCCCGAGAACCTTCATGGGCTTCCATGGCGACCGCGCGGTCCCAGCCCACCACCATGCCTGCAGGGAGAGCCAAGCTCCACCAGGTCCGAGTCTCGCCTTGCCTTCCTTTCAGCCCCTCCTCAAACAAATGATACATTGAACACAAACCTCAGGTGGTCGTGAAAGGGACCCGGGGAGGTTCCCTGTTTCCGAGCAGAGAATCACACCTAGCAGGTGCCCAGCGGGAAGGGGAAGCGGGGACTGTCTCTCTCCTCTCTTTGTCAGTAGGGAGCACGGTTCGGACTTATTTATTTCTGTTAAGGGTGAGGCTTAGGAAAGAGGAGATGGAGAGAAGAGCAGGATTGCAGGGAGAGGGAGGGACAGAGGGCAGGAGATGGAGAGAGAGAGAGGAGGAGGAGGAGGAAGCAGAGGCAAGGTAGCAGGCTCTTCTCCCCGAGATCCAGTCAGTAACAGGAGGATGCTGGCCAAGTTACTTGAGACACACTCACAGGTTACTCGGGTTGATGCTGGCCAGCTTGCAGGCTACACGTTATCCCCCGGCCTGGACCTTTCGTGTCTGTTAATGTCTCCAGGTCGGCAGACTTGGTGCAGGGCGGCCTGACGGGAAGAGTGTGGTGCGTGCTGGTGTATGGGGTGCCTGTCTGCACTCGAACCTCAGAGGCGGCCCAGCCCCTCGGGCTGTCCCCAGGGAGCCAAGTCAGGAGACTGGGAGGGATGCTCAGAGCTCATATGGACCACAGGGCTTTCCTAATTCCCACGAGCTGATGGCACAGTTGACTTCACAACCTTTGGGCATGAAAGCATGTGTTATACACATGTATGGGGGAGGAGGGGGGCAGGAGGGGAGAGAGGGGAGGCGGGCTTCCTTAACCCCCGCTGTACATCTGCGGAGCCGCAGACGGAAAAACTCGGCTGTACCAGTAACCCGTCTGGGATTCTTCCCTCTGGACCGGGGGCTGGTAACTCCCTGGCAGAGAGTCAGGGAAGACCAGAGCGTAGCCTGCAGAGCGGGCTGGGCAGAAGGGATTCTAACAGTTCCTCAGGAGTGTGTGGGCCTTCTGCAAACAGCCCCTGGAGAGGTCATTGCCTTAGCAGGTTGGTATTAAGTAATCTTTTGACACAGCTTCAAAATCAAATAAAACCAGACCATGGGATATGCTAAGAAGCAGCAAGGAAGGACTTGCACTTTTAGGATCGGCTTGTACTTCATTAAGGGGACACTCAGCCATGGCAACGGGACAGACTTTGGGCCTTCCCAGGGGCCAGTGCCAACCAAGGCCACTAACACCGCCTCCATGGCTGGCTGGAGTTGCCCAAGGCAGGGAGACTTTGTTCCAGCTGCCTAGCCACAGCCTTCCAGTCCTGGGTGGGGTGGGGGCAGGGGCCACGGAGGAGGCCTGGGGTCAGACCCACAGCCTCTGCATCCACAGTCACTGCAATCAGGGTGACCTCCAGGCACTGTGAGGGGGTTTCACGCACGTCCTTGGCTTTCATCTCCGCAGTGTGGCCACAAGGTGACTCTGCCATTGTCACTCTCAGTGGAGGAAACTGAGCCCAGGCTGGCTCTGTCCACAGGCAGGTTCTTAGGTGTAAGTCTGCCCTTCTGCTCAGGATAGAAGTACTTTTCCTCTCCCTTCCTTTCCCGCGCTCCGTCTTGGCAGAAACCATACAAAAGAGAAAAGGAGTGGACGCTGCGCAGTAACCTGGGCCAAGCTCCCTGCGGCGGGCATTCTTCCAACAGAAGAAATCAGCAAGGAGGAGGGATCACCACGGGGCCAGGGAGAGACTTTATGAAAGCCGGTCTTATCTTCCCCCGTTGACGTCTTGGGTTACATGAGCTTCCCAGGAGTGACGCTGACGAACTTTCTTCAGAAAGGTAATGTCTGGGCCAGTCGATGTGGCTGGGTCTGCCGTGGGATCCCATTACCTGCTGAGACCAAGATCGGCTTCTTGGCCTGGGCCTGGTGGGGCGGGGGGAGATGGAGAGGGACCTGGGGGCGTGCCAAGCCTGGTGGTAGGAGGGAATGTTCCAGGCCCAGGACAGGCAAAGGTGGGCTGGGCCAGAGGCTTTCCTTTACCTTTCCCCAAGTCAGAACAGGTGGGGTCAGACCCAAGGTGAATGCCCTGGAAATATGGACTCAAGATTCAGGGACAAATAAAAACCCAGCTTGTTGAAACCACTGTTGCCATTGGAAACCAGCAAGCCTCAGGCTGGGTCAGGGACCGTATGAGAGGACAATGGGGCACTGGTCTGTGCTGCTGGGCTGGCGGGCCCGTCCTTTGAGACGACAGGAGGGAGGTTTCAATTACACAAGCATTTCTTAAGCCTGTTCAGTCTGCACCCCACCTGTGCCCTTGCTGGTAGAAAGGACCCTTTCAGCCGCTTGAGCCACCTGTTAGTAGGGGCCCAGGCCTTGAACTCTGCACGCACTCTCTCTCCTTCTTCCCTCTCTCCCCCTGTTTCTCTCGCTCTCTCCCTCTCTGTCCCTCACAAACAGAGCTCCTGCCCTCCTCTTCCCACAAACTTCCCACCCTCCTACTCTCTACAACCCCAGGAATAGTTGGCAAGAGTGACAGGAAAAGGACACTTGGCGCTCAAAGGAACCCTCTTCCTGAGGCTCTTTGCCCTGGTTTTCCTGCGAGTCAGTCTGGCTGGGCCTCGCAGCAGTTAGCCCCGGGGCTCACCCACGATGGGGACCTACCAAATGTGCGGATTCTGGTGCAGTCTGCAACCCCTGCCCCCTCCTTGGATTAGGGTCCTGGTTCACAAGAAGCTTCAGGGCAGAGGCAGTCTCACACAATCCCTTGTTTCCCCTGAGCCTGGCCCTGTGCCTGGCACTGAGGGTATGCAGGTAAGCTCTACGGGGGCACAGCACACCCCCAGGCAATAACCCGTGCAGTTTTCACCAGGCTCCCTTCTTAGCCAACAGAGGTGTCCCAGGGCAGGGTCTGCAGGCTCTCCGGCCCCCTCCACCTTCTGCACTGACTCTGCCTGCCGCAGCCTTTTCCAGCCACGTCCTCGTGCATCCCTCCCAACTGAGACTATCCGGGGGCATCTATTTAAAATGCAAGGGAGAAAATAAAATAAAATAAAACTAAATAAAATAAGGTAAGGGTGCCTGGGTGGCTTGGTGGGTTAAAGCCTCTGCCTTCGGCTCAGGTCATGATCCCAGGGTCCTGGGATCGAGGCCCGCATCGGGCTCTCTGCTCAGCGGGGAGCCTGCTTCCTCCTCTCCCTGTCTCTCTGCCTCTCTGCCTACTTGTAATCTCTCTCTCTGTGTCAAATAAATAAATAAAATCTTAAAAAAAAATAAAATAAGGTAAAATAAATAAAATAAAATAAAGTAAGGTAAAATAAAATGGAAAGTGATCAGAAAAAGCAGTGTCTGGCTTTGACCTGAACTTAAGTGACAAAGGAAGAAAGGCCCACTGGAAAGAATGGGAAGGAGCACGAGAGAACTTTCTGGATGAAGGGTATTTTGTGTGTGTGTGTGTGTGTGTGTGTGTGTGTACCCATATATATACTTTTTTTTTAAGATTGTATTTGTTTATTTTGGAGAGGGAGAGAGAGAGCATGTGTGAGCAGGGGGAGGGACAGAGGGAAAGGGAGAGAGAGAATCAGACTCTCTGCTGAGTGTGGAGCCGGATGCCATGTGACGAGGGGCTTGATCTCATGACCCAGAGATCATGACCTGAGCCGAAATCAAGAGTCAGATGCTTCACCCACCGAGCCACCCGGGCGCCCCAGACGCTATCTTGGTGTGAGTGTGGATTACCTGGGTCTCCGCTTTTGTCAAGACTGCTCCAAGTGTACACTTAGACTCTGCTTATCTCAGTCTGAATTAAACGTTATATTCCGACGTACAGCATCTTAGAAGACCCGGGACCTTCTCGTCTTCTTTCAGCTGTGTGGGCCAGCACTTCTCCCTAGTCACTAACGCCGGGAGGGAGTGTGGGGGTGAGCAGGCAGTCTTGATGCAGGGGTGCTCAGGAGCACCTCGCAGGGAGTTGAGGTTTACCGGACAGGCCTGCACAGATCTCCGCACCAGGAGGCTCGGGCTTTCAGAGGACACCCCCTTGACCCAGTGGTGCGCCTTGGGCATGGACAACATCGTTTAGTACTTGATTTGATCCACTTGCCACCAGCATGAGAAGGTATAAGCAAGGATGCAAAATTTCTGACGTACAGAGCTCCAATCCTCTTAAGTTGTGGATTCCACACTGGCGAATTCACCCCACTTGCTACCCTTTATTGAAAATCCCCAAACTGACCCTTACAGCACTTTTGTGGTCACTCCTGGACATGAGCAGAGTGGAGAAAACAGTGCCTGGCTATACCCACCCATTCCTATCAGAGGCTGAACGAGGTAATGAGACTCAGCTTTCTTGTTTCAGTTCACAGAATACACAAATGTCCTTCTCGTGGTCTATTTAGTGCCGCATTCTTTGTTGTTGTTGTCATTGTTTTTCTTTTGCATTTCCGTGCATTTTGTCCGTGACTTCGCTGTTTGAAACAGCCCCCAAGCGCTGTGTTGAAGTACCTTCTAGTGCTCTTTAGTCTGAGAAGAACATGATGTGCCTCACGGAGAAAATACATGTGTGAGAGGGACTTGGTTCAGGCGTGAGTCCTATTGCTGCGGCCGCGGCATTTTGGGCGAGGGAGAGCCACCGATGGCAGCAGTGGCTCGGTGCCGAGCAGCAAAGACCAAGCCCCCATACGGCCCCTGCTTTCTGAGGACGTGTGCTCGCTGAGCGCTGTACCAACACAACATGTACAAATAAGATACGCAAACTTCCAAATCCGATGGGATGCCAGGTTAACGGAGACGAGGGCAATCCGGCTGGAGCAGCCACCGCTCAGAGGAAGGCAGTTTGAGGCCGGGATGCCCCTGGCAAGGGAGGGATGCGACTGAAGTAGAGCCATCTGGACAACCCGTGGGGGTCGAACGAAGTCATTAGAGGCAGGGCACCCGCACCCAGGAGCTCTCGGTCCTTCCCCGACTATGCAGCCATTCCTGCCCCACCTCCGCTTTCCATCTCATGGCAGTCCACAGTTCAGGACGTGCTTTCACCAACTCCATCTCATTTCATCCTCCAACGACTTGGTGAGGTGGACAAGACAGGCATCGCCGTCTCCTATCCACAGATGAGCCGGGCTGCCCCGGCTTGCTGCCCAGCTGGGGAATGTGGAATTGTGACTTGGCGGCAGATACCCGAAGTTCATGTCCATGGCCGATTTCTTTAGCCATGCTGAGTGCAGGGCTGCTGGCTTCCCAGTGCAAGCTGATGGGCTCCCTCATGAACTTCCCAGACTTCTCTTGGGCCCCAGTCCTCCCCTTTTCTGCCATTTGATGGGAGGCAGGCATTATGTTACCGAAGGAGAAACTAAGACCACAAGGGAAGTAATTTCTGGTCCTTCCTCTTCTTGTTTAACTCACCTCTAGGGATGGGATGTGAGGGTACTCACAACCCCTCTGCTTCCTTCTCAGAGCCTAGGGGTCCCTCCTCTGCTCAGGGGTTAGTGCTATGTAGGTCAGTATCACCAGGCAGGACCAAAGCTGACATGGAGACCTGTCTTTGGGTCCCACAGACAGAGTGTCCGGAGGGTCTAGCTTTCCTGATTGTCCTTGAAGGATGCTAAGGTGTGAGTGCCCCATGTCAGGAGTTGCAGAGCGCAGAGCCACCCTTTGCTAAGGAGAAATCCATCTGGCCTAGGTCTCCAAGGAAGCAGTGGGTCTGGAGCCTGGTTTCCAAGAGGAAAGAGGCCTCATTGTGGGTGTGGGTGTGGGGGGGAAGGAAATGACTTCCCTCCTGCCTTGCAAATTACCACCTAGGCAATTCTTCTGTGCTGATCAAAGCCGATCTGATTTCTGAATGCAGTCTGTCCCGTTCTGTTCTGCTGGTCACTCGTGGGCTCTGCTGCTCCCTGGTACCATACGCACCCTCGTGCACACCCCCACCCCCACTTCCCAGTCATCTCCCAGTGATCCGGGTCAATGTGTCTCACGTTTTCCCACCATAACACGCCAGAGGGATTTCAAGGAGCTCAAGGACTCCTTATGCTTGAACTTGCTCCAGGGATGGGAGGGTGACTGTGCCCTTGGAGAGGAAGTGCTAGAATTCGGGATGGGAGGGTGACTGTGCCCTTGGAGAGGAAGTGCTAGAATTCAAGAGGACATTTCTCACTTGCGGAAGCATTCCGGGCATGGGGGCAAGATCCCGCTCCCTCTTTCTTAGAGCTGAAAATGCCTGGAAAATGTCCTTGGTCATACAGTCAGGCTTTTAGCAGGGAGACTAAAGCCCTTCTCCTCGATGTGTAACACTGTGTCCGACCAGTAGCGAGTCAGTTTCAGGTGCTGGCTAGAAGCCTGGGGTTCCAGCAACAACGGTTTAACTGGCCACACTATTGTTGGCTTCCCAGTGAGCAATGCCACGGGTCTTCTGATCCCCCAAATCCCCAAAGAAGGGCTTTCAGGTCTCCCTACATGTCAGGGTTGGTTGTCTGTACCCTGCACCCCAGCCCTCAATCACATCTCAGGCTACCTCTCCCTCCACTGCATCCTGTTGACTTCTTCCCTCTTCTGGAGAATACCGTGGAACTGGCACCAAAAGGCACATAGGGAGAGTGCCCAACGCTTGGGACAGGGCTTCATGTCCAGGACCCCTCATGCCCAGGGTCCTCGGACAGCCGGAGGGGTGTACCGACAGCAGAGGGAGGGTCTTTGGGCGCGACACACTCGAAATGTCCACCTCAAATGCCAGAAGATTCTGGGTAGATACGGAAGAGCGTCTTCTGCTGTTGTCAAATCACTAAGTGGAGAATCCATATCTCGCACATGATTTCGTGGCCCACGTGAGACTTGAGAAAAAAGCCCAGGGCCTTTTTCCTTGGTATTCAGTCCTGGAACGTCAGTCTGCAGTCAAGTCGTCAGAAATGTCCAGGAAATCTCCCTCCGGCCCTCCAGTGTGCAATTACCCACGTGATCCCATATCCCGGCCCGTCATCATTCCCAGGCTGATATGTCCGTATATTTCTTACGGGAAATCTGGCAATTTAAAGTGAAGTCGGAACAAAAGAAGGGGATAGGACTTGCAAAGGGTACAGAAAATGAAGAGTGAGAAAAGTCAGGGAGAGAAGAGAGATCCGAGGGAAGGACAGGGGTGACGGAGGAGGCGAGGAGGAGGAGAATGATGGGGCGGGGGGGGGGG